>ML785933.1:240491-264022 GCA_009831015.1 Picea engelmannii
AAAAATAACTAATTGCAGAAAATCACGTCTTTTTCTGGAAACACCCTGAAAAATTGCCGAATTTAAAATGCTCATAACTTTACTTCCCAGAATCCGTTTTGGCTGATAGTTTTTTTTAAATTGGGAACTTTTTCGAGAGGAATACAAATATATAATTTATTTCTTAAAATTCTGAGTAAAAATTCTCGGATATAAGCCTGAAGTGCACTGCCCCCTTTTTTGGTAAAATAATTTTGCAAAAAATAACCAAAATTTCTTCCTTCCTTGCCCAAGGAAAGAGCTCCGATACCAAATGTTGTATAACTGATCATATATTTAAATATACTTAGATAATAAAAAGAATAAATACCATAACCATTCATCAAGATATTGAATACAAGAAGTAGAGAAAACCCTTGAGGTAGGGTAACACCATATATTAATCCTTCAGGAAGGATAAAACTCCTCAAGCAATACTTGCTTGTACATCAACAATATTCTTCACCATGTCAATTACATTGCTTACACTTCCTTATATATAATTTCCTATCTCCTAGGAACATTCTAGATAAGGTATCTTCTAGAAATCCCATTTATTATTTCTAACTACCCATTTATTCTATCCAACTACCATAGTGGGCCTTATTTAATATCATGGTGGACCTAGTCCACCTTACATTGAATGGCCCCATTCGCATTGGGTACTTCCCATATTACCACTTATACTACCTCCCTAGGTATATTGCATAATTATGGTTGAAAAAATAAATAAGTCCTATCAAAGAAAGAACAAGGGTGGTACTAAAAACACCACTATTGCCCCAAGTTCATATTCTCGCCAACTGATCCTAGAAATGATTTGAATCCAAGTAGTCAAGTTGAAAGACATAATCAACAACCCAAGGTAAATCCAACTTTCTCTTCTTCATCAAAGTATAATATATTGAAACAAATGGATAATATTAAAGAAAATTGTTTTTTATTAGATATGGTGACTATTCCTGAGCAACATAAGTGTATTAATAATTTTATGGAAGGTAATACTTCCACTATTTCCAATTTGACTAAAGACAAAGATGAAGAAGAATTGCATGTAAATAAGTTAGGTTTATGTAATTCTATAAATCGAGTTAAGAATCCTCCTTTTTATGTTTCAATGAATATCATGGATAAAATTGCACATTGTTGTTTAATAGATGGTGGATCTGGTCCCAATGTAATGTCAAATATCATTATGGAAGAATTAGGTCTTTCATGCACCAATAAAAATTCTAAAAGCATGTTATCATATAATAGCCAACAACATACTACTATTGGTGAGATTAAAGATTTAACAATGGTATTATGTGCACATCATGAAATCAAGACCACCTGTAACATAGAAGTAATAGATATGGCAGTAAGTAATTATTTTATTATTCTAGGAACATATTGGCAAGATTTAACTAGTGGGTACATGTCATTGGATGGAACTCACATGCCACATACTAAGGCTAGAAAAAACATTATTGTACTTCGTGAAGGGTGATTTTCACCATATATTAAAAGTGTGCCTCAACTGCATGTAAATTTTGTCGAAGAAGATATTGGTGTGTATTCTATGTTATCACCATTTATTCACACACCTAGCCCAAAAGTCTAAACCTTACCAATTTTGCACCATCATAGCCTATGTATCCCTTGTCATGCATACTCTCACACCATTATTCCCTTGCATAACTTAGGAAAAACCCTTTTTCCTAAGTTATTTCATTTAATTAATCCATAATCCACTGTTATGCATTCCCCCCTCTTTATTTTATTCAAATTAAAGGGAAAATTCAAATTAGTGGTTAAAATAGATTTGGTCAAGTATAATATTTTATTATTTTGACCCTATAAAGGATAACCACTATTTTCCCTATAAAATAAAGAGAGCCATACCATTTTCCATAGATATTTTCCTTGAGAGTACTGAGATTTTGCCAAAAATTCCACTCATCTTTTAGCCTCATTTTGTTAATGTTTATGCCATTATTATAGTTCTTTGCATTTCAATAGATAATAGCAACATAAGAACAAGATCATTGAGAAATACACATCCACAAGAGACACAACATTTATCCTGGGAAACCCTCTAGTGGAAGAAAACCCAACAAAACTTCCTTAATATAAATAACCAATATAATGCCAAGAGATCTTATGCTAAAAAATAAAGTCCTCTCCCAAGATATACACCACTCTCTATCTCCTTTGCCGGTAACAGATCAGAACTTGTCTCTCAAACTGAGCAAGTGAGTTGTGATCAAATGAGGCGATAGCCTCCTTTATTTATAAAAGTTTTGGCATGTGTGAAGTGTCTCTTCACTGGCAGGGATGACTTCTTCATCTGGGTGGGTAAACCCACCTTTATTATATTTCTAGGTCTTCTTATTAACTGTTGGGGCCAACTTCTTATTCTGCCTATTATAATTGTCTGTTGACCAATCCGCAAAAGGGGATTTGGTCCTATTACAATATCTGACATGATCAATCCACAATGGGGATTGATCCTATAAATTAAATATAAATAATAATAAGAATACTCTTTGCAGTTACATTATTTCAACACTCCCCCTTAACAAGAAGGGTATTCTTCAGCAACATCATGTGAGAGAGAGAGGACAACATCATCAACAACATCAGGTAGGAGGATAGCATCATCAATATCATCTTGGCTGGCGTATTTATAAATCATTGGAATTTTTCTTCGTCAGCAGCAGCATCATTCACAAAGTACTACCATCATCATCTGCATCAATATGTATCAGTATAAAAATGACACCTCATCACAGCACTAGGCTGGCCCATCATAGTACTAGATTGTCTCTATGTCACAGTTGTTAAGCTCGTAGCTCAGTGCAAGTCACATCTTTCTTTATGTCTAACAACTAGGTTAGAAGCAAGGTATACATCATCTTGCTTTATGTCTACAACTGGGTCAGAAGCAAGGAACACATCATCTTGCTTTACGTCTAACAACTAGGTTAGAAGCAAGGTATACATCATCTTGCTTTACATCTAACAATTGTGTCAGAAGCAAGGAACACATCATCTTGCTTTACGTCTAACAACTAGGTCAAAAGAAAGGAATCATCTTGCTTTACGTCTAACAGTGAGGTCAGAAGCAATGAGTCATCTTGCTTTACGTCTAACAGCGAGGTCAGAAGCAAGGAACACACACATCGTCTTTCTTTACGTCTAACAACGAGGTCAGAAGCAATGACTCATCATGCTTTACGTCTAACAGTGAGGTCAGAAGCAAGGAACACACACATCATCTTGCTTTACGTCTAACAGCGAGGTCAGAAGCAATGACTCATCTTGCTTTACGTCTAACAGCGAGGTCAGAAGCAAGGAACACACACATCATCTTGCTTTACGTCTAACAATGAGGTCAGAAGCAATGACTCATCTTGATTTATGTCTAACAGTGAGGTCAGAAGAAAGGAACACACATCATCTTGCTTTACGTCTAACAACAGGGGTCAGAAGCAAGGAATCATATATATACTCACCCTTTCAGGGAGGGTCCTTTCAGACTATACCAAGCTTATCTCAAAAGTATTCAAACTTTACATGAGATAGAGATTTGGTCAACACATCAACAACCTGTTCATCCGTGCTAATGTACTGGAGCTTCAAGTATCCTCTTTGTACCATGTCGCGGATGAAATGATAGTGGATATCTATGTGATTTGACCTGTCGTGGAATACAAGATTCTCTATCATCTTTATGCAGCTCTGGTTGTCACATAGGATAGTGGTTTCTTCCATCTCTAGGTCAAATAGATCGGTCAACAACTTTCGAAGCCATATAGCTTCGCAGCTAGAAGAACATGCGGCAATGTAATCTGCTTCCGTTGTGCTAAGAGAAATACTAGATTGCTTCCTACTCAGCCACGAGATCATGGTTGATCCCAAACTGAAACAGCATCTGGAAGTGCTTTTTCTGTCAGCAACGCTTCATGCCCAATTTGAATCAGTGTATCCACTCAATGTGAATTTATGATCTCCATCATAGCTGAGACCATAATCTAATGTACCTTTAAGGTACCTCATCACATGTTTTGTAGCCACTAGGTGAACACATCTGGGCTCTACCAGAAACTGACTCAAGGTGTTCACGATAAAACAAATGTCTGGTCTGATGTTCGTCAGGTACATTAGTGATCCAATAACCTGTCTGTACAGTGTGGCATCAATCAAATCTGACGAATTATCGACCAACAACTTTAGCTTCACTTCCATGGGTGTATTCATGGGTTTGCATTCCAACATGTCAAATCTCTTTAAGATCTCGACCGTGTTCTTCCCTTGGTTAAGGAAGATCCTCTCTGGACTCTGTCATACCTTAAGACCTAAGAAATAATGCATTAGGCCAAGGTATTTCATTTCAAATTCAGAGGCAAGTCTCCTTTTACATTAGGCGATGAGATTTTCTTCTCCAGTTAAGAATAAGTCATCCACATATAGCAGTAAGATTACTGGCTCATTATCCATAATTTTGAAGTAGAGATTTGAATCTGCTTTACTCTTGGTAAAGCCTAAGCTCATCAAGAAACTGTCTATACGACCATACCAAGCTCTAGGAGCTTGCTTCAATCTGTATAAGTCCTTCTTCAATCTGCAGATATGAGACTTCCTGTCTTCAACCTCAAATCCTTGAGGTTTCTCTATATACACTTCCTCTTCAATGACACCATTTAGGAAAGCTGTCTTCATGTCCATCTGGTGCAACTTCCACTTCATCTTATCTGGAAGAGCTATGATGGTCCTGATCAAAGTGTATCTGGCCACAGGAGATAATGTCTTTTCATAGTCAATGCCTTCCTTCTGAGAAAATCCATGAGTGACAAATCTTGCTTTATCCTTCTCAATACTTCCATCAGCATCATGTTTTATTTTGAAGATCCATCTGTAGGATACCCCATCTTTATTCTTTTGGTCTGAGAAATATTTCCCATACTTCGTTCTTCATTATGGATTGGTATTCCTCTGTTATGGCATCTTTCCATTCTTTCCTCTAAATGGCTACTTCAAAGTAGGTAGGCTCCTTTTCTAGGAGGTCACACATCAAAGCCGTATAACTGGAGAATGGATTTGGTCTTTTCACCTATCTCGTAGTTCATTGGGGAACACCATACTTCTCTCCATATTGAATAAGCTCTCTAGCCCAAGCTGGCTTACTTTTATGGAGGATCGTCATCTGAGGAGGTTCTTGCACTTCTACTATGTCATGGTCTTCTAGAAGTTCCTCATTAGGTTCTGCATCTTTGGGAACCTCCCTCATGGGGATTATGGGTTCCTCTTCACATACCTCTTCAAGCTGGCATATTTTAGATTTATTGAATGTTGCATATTCATCAAAGGTCACATCCCTGCTGATCTCAATGTGATGTTGACCCGATATATAGATTCTAAAGGTCTTGGAGACCTTATAGTATCCCACAAATATTCCCTTCTTTCCTGAAGGGTCCATCTTGCTTCCCTTTTCTTTAGGTATATGAATAAACACTGAACAACCAAATATAGCTTACCTCCGGCTTATTTTTGGTGAACATCTCTTCCAGTGTCTTGAGCCCAAGTGTGCTATGGGATAATCGGTTCTGCACATAAACAACTGCCATTGCTGCTTCTTCCCATAAGCACATAGGAAGATCTTAATCTTCACAGCTTCCAGCATGATTTTGTTCTTTCGTTCAGCTACACCGTTCCATTGTGGATTATAGGGAGTAGTGAGTTCCCTCTTGATTCCCACATCTTTGCAGAAGTTCACAAATTCTTTTGAGGTATATTCTCCTCCATTATCTGACCTAAGTATCTTAATCTTCCTTTCAGAAAGATTCTCTATCAAGGCTTGAATTTCTTGACCTTGCTGAACACTTCAAATATTTTCAGGTCTTACGAGAATAATCATGAATGAATGATACATAGTATACATACCCACTAATGGAGGACTATGGAATTGGGCCACACACATCTGAATGAATGAGCTCTAGGACTCCTTCTGTCTTGCTATCCCGCTTCGGAAAAAGGGTTCTTGATATTCTTCCCTTGTGCACATCCATTGCATACACCTTTATGGTCACCTTTGAGTTCTGGTAAACCTGTGACTGCTTTGCATATGTATGGTATCACCTTGTAGTTGAAGTGAGATAATCTTCTATGCCAAGATTCTTCAATGGCGTGGGTCATGGAAGCTTTTGAGTGACCCTTTAGCTTATGCAAGCTACCTTCTTCTCTTCCAATGATGATTGCTTCATCTATGGTCTCTTCTTTATCACGTTTCCTTCTACAACCTTCACTATAGCTTCCTTAGGGTTATTACATGTGACCTGGAGCAAGGTCAGCAAAACAACAAGCAAGAGTAATATCCCTATGATAATATAAAACAATAGCACGAAAAATCATCATAGTAGCTCCTTTAGAGCTATCACTTATAATTTATCTGAAGCAAAGATTAAAGGTAAGGAATTCAATACAAAATGAGGTCAACACTCTCATAGTGTTGTGACCAAGCATTCTTCCATGGCAACCTGAAACTAACACACAAGGTCTCTCCTAGAGGAGATGTTACTTGTATCATGCAAAGCATATACCTCTACATGCTTACATGCTATCAGGTATAATACTTTACAAAGACTGCTATCTCAACTATAGTCATCAATTTTCCATGTGTACCTTTGAATCTTATCGACTTGATTTAATCAAACCTGGAGCCTTTTCTTCAGGAATAAGTCTCCTTCACTCAAGTGACGAGTGCTTTCTTCAACCTGTCTTTTGTACGGAGACAATATGCTATCTTGACAAAAGGTTAGGTTAGAGGATAAGCTCTATGATCAACTTTTAATCCTTCTAATAATTTTATCATAGCTTCAACATGCAACACTAATAATGTCATGACAAATAGATGCATATCAGAATAATCACACCTGGGTTGCATCATTCCTCTGAATGTGTTGGATCTTGAGATCCTTCTGGATTTATGGCAAGAGATCCCTTCTCTTGCAAATACTCTTTAGGTTTTAACCATTAAACATATGTGAGTACATACCTCTGATGACATTTGTAGGTAGTGGCTCCATCTGGTAGCAACGGTAATCATTACCAACTCTTAAGAAAAATTCAATGGTGATTGCAAATGGTATTACGACTGCAACTGCAACTGATGCTGCAACTACAACTGGTTTTGAAACTGTAACTGCAACTTAGGGTTTTATGAGGAAACCCTAATTTTTCAAACTTCAAATTTTGAAATTATGATCCAGGGAATGGATGCGCTGGGCTGAGGCGAGTATGCTAGTGTAGTCAAAATTTCGAAAATCCAACTTTTACCCCCTCAAACTTGATCTACGGATTTATGGACTGGTGCTTCTGGTTTTTCTTATACTTCTGGTACTCTGGTACTTCTGGTACTTTGGTTATCTGGTGTTCTGGAACTTTGTGAAACTAGGGTTTCACTTTCCGGGAGATCTAGCCACTGAAAATGTGCGCTGAAGGTGCCAAAATGATCCTTGGGGGAGGACACAACTTTCTAGGTGGTTTTGGAGCTAAAAAGCTTCACTTTTTCAAAACCCTAATTTTTAGGTACGGTAACAGTGGCATTTTTCCTCTTGCGAAATATGCTTCCTTCAGGTTGGTTTTGATACCATGTTAATGTTTATGCCATTATTATAGTTCTTTTCATTTCAATAGATAATAGCAACATAAGAACAAGATCACTAAGAAATACACATCCACAAGAGACACAACATTTATCCTGGGAAACCCTCTAGGGGAAGAAAACCCAACAAAACTTCCTTAATATAAATAGCCAATATAATTCCAAGAGATCTTATGATAAAACAAAAAGTCCTCTCCCAAGATATACGCCACTCTCTCTCTCCTTTACCGATAACATATCAAAACTTGTCTCTCAAACTGAGCAAGTGAGTTGTGATCAAATGAGGCGCTAGCCTCCTTTATTTATACAAGTTCTGGCATGTGTGAAGTGTCTCTTCACTGGCAGGGCCAACTTCTTCATCTGGGTGGGTAAACCCACCTTTATTATATTTCTGGGTCTTCTTATTAACTGATGGGTCCGACTTCTTATTCTACCTATTATAATTGTCTGTTGACCAATCCGCAAAAGGGGATTTGGTCCTATTACAATATTCGACATGATCAATCCACAATGGGGATTGATCCTATAAATTAAATATCAATAATAATAAGAATACTCTTTGCAGTTACATTATTTCAACACATCTCACCATTGTTACTTTCATCCAAGAGGAGAATCCGGTCAATGCTACCATACATCCGAGAAAGAAAGAAGAACCCTCCCACAAAGAGGTCACCAAGAGGTATTTTGTCTTCATAGGTTTATCCACATGTGTTCTTTATATTATTATTTCTATTGGGTATATAAATATTAATCAAATTCTTTGGGTATTTATACTACATTTTACAACAGGTATGTATTTTTTATTTTTATTTTGTTATGGTAGATTTAGATCTGAAGGAATGTACATTCATTACTTAAAGTTAGTTTTATTTTCTTTTTACCCACTTTTTTACGTGATATAGAATAACCACCAGAGATGCAAATATGCTCACCCTTGCTGCAAATTTTCAACAACATAATGGTGACTCCATTGGGGATCCGAGTTTTACTCATGATCCTTGGTTATGGGTGTGTGGTACACATTTTTTCCTTTCCATTCTGTAGGGTTTTATCAAGTTTTTTGTGGGTTTTTACCTTCCTATAGTTTTTTTTCATGGTTGTAGGTTATAGGTTCTAGAGATCCACTCATGAAACCCTCAAAGCCATATCCACAACTCTCTCTAGAAAAAAAAATCCCAACATACTTTCATTGCAAAAAATTCAATACGTCATTAAATCCTACAAAATCTATTTTTGGTGTCATTGCAGGAAAACTACTTGGGCATATTGTATCTGAATATGACACAAGTATTGATCCAAAGAGAGTTATAGCCATTCAAAATCTCCCAAATACAACTTCAAATAAATAAATTCAATCATTCACGGGTAATATTTATTTCGTAAGGAGATTTATATATGATTTTGCTAGAATGGTTAAACCCATTCATAATTTGTTGAGACAAGATCAATAATTTTCCTGGAATAATACTACTGAAAAATTATTTTGTATATATCAAGAATGAAATTAGTTCTACACCTTTACTGGAAAACCCTTATTTTTCAAAGGATTTTATCACACACACTAATGCCCTGAAGAAGCAATTTTGACAATTCTTCTTCAGAAAGATGATTTTAATAGTGAACATCTAATAACTTATATGAGCCAAAGATTATATGATGATGAATTTAAATATTATTTGATTGAAAAACATACATTTTCTCTTTTCAAAGTTATTGAAAAATTTCGTGATTTTATTCTTAGCAAGCACACTGAGGTAAAATTCCCTTTACCCAGAGTTAAGTTTTTATTATCAAAAACACATTTATTTGGAAAACATGCACATTGGGTTACCAAAATACAAGAACGTGTTTTCATGATTACTACTTCAAACTCAATTAAGGGACGTGACTTAGATATACAAATGGATTAACATCTTGAACTAGATTATACTTCTGAAAATAATGATGTTTATTTATCTACACTATTCTTAATTGAATATGAAAATCTTGATCTCGTAGGACATTCCTGTTATCAAAACATAATTTATTAATTGCAACATGAAATATGTTATGATAATATTAAACATCATGAGCAGAGAAGGCTTCATATGGAACCTTCCAAATATTTGATTTTTAACACTTCACTCTTTCATAGAAATGAAGATGAAATGTTACTACAATGTGTTTATGATATAACAACCCAAATGATCTTGAAAAAGCTTCATGGATCAACATATGTTGATATTCATATTGGTGGTCATTTTGCAGAAACCCACTGCTCATAAAATTCTAAAGATTGGTTATTATTGAACTTTAGTTTTTGGGGATTCATACAAATATGTACAATCTTGTGGTGAATTCCATAGATCAACTGGAAGAGATAACGTTTCTTCCTTACCTTTGCAACCAATAATATTATAATTTCCTTTTGCAAAGTGGGAATTAGATTTCATTAGACCTATTAATCCAACTTCATCTGTGGGTCACATATTCTTATTAACTACTACTGACTAATTTACTAAGTGGGAAGACGAAGTTCCTCTAAATCACGCTAAGGATGAATATGTTATTTCTTTCTTGGTGTCTAACATATTTTCTAGATTTCGTTTTCCTATCGAATTAATTTATGATAATGGACTATCCTTTATATTGGTTAAGTTAACCCAATTTTGTAATAAATATGGAGTGCAATATTTCACCTCCTAAACTTACTACCCTCAGGGGAATTGACAAGATGAGTCCACTAATAAGGATCTGATCAAAATTTTAAATAAAATCATTAATGATAAGCCAAGGCAATGACATGCTCTGTTAACATTTTCCTTGTGGAAAGATCATACCACCACAAATACCATCACAAGTCTAACACATTTTTAGTTAGTTTATGAACAAGAGGTTGTTATTCCAATTGAGCTTGAAATTTTTTCCTTGAGTTTGGACTTACAAACAAAATATTTAAATTGTACTAACATTTCTCAAAGAGTTCATGCCATCTTAGCTATATAAGAACAAAGAAATATTTATTTGAATAATATAAATCACAAGCAACAAGCTGTGAAAAAGTAATTTGATAAAAGGGAAAAGACAATTTTTTTCAAATCTTGTAAAAAAGTATTGTTGTGGGTTCTAATCATGCAGATAACACTACTACACATGGGGTCAAAATTAGAAAAAAACTTCTAATGATCAAGATAAAATTAATCATATTTTCTCAAATTACGACATAGTATTAAAATTTTAATCTTTTTTTTTCTAGGTGCCCTAATGAATGTCGTACTTCTGATGAACTTCTATAGTCATCAATCTTGCGACGATAGTTCATCTATCTATCGATGAACATAGAGAATGCCAACTACCTGTTTGAAAATAGATTAACGGTCACTGACTTGGTCAACTTTGACATATTTAATGTTCGTCAAAATATTGATAGAGGCGATTCATTTAGTCTATCTTGTTTTAGGTGAGACAATTATAAACAATTTTTATGCGCATTTTTTGTTGCATGATTTATTAGTCTTTTTTCAATGTGCTACCTGCCTTAGATCCAATTCTTTATCTACATAGCTCGAATTTTTTACTTTGAAGGTTACTAATTTTTAATAATACTTTGTCTCTTTCTTAAATACCCAGATTGGATACTTAACCCTTATACCCTCTTTCATTTGGGGACACAAATTGTTTCCTAGGAAATAGGTATGAACATGTCTAAGCAATTCCATTTAATTACTATACAATTTGTCTTGGTATAGTTCTCTTTTATTGTTTGATTTTATTACTTGATTATAGTGAAACTTTGGATCTTATGTGGTAAAAATGTATGGTTTTGATTTGTTTATTAATTATTGAATATTGTTATAAACCTTTAATAAATATATGGCGAAAATGGATTATTTCTCTAGTACATACAAGGTCAATATTCGATGACATTTTTACTATAAGAATATATTCGTATATTGTACTTATATTTCTTCAATGTATTTTGTTGTAAATATAGAAATTCCCAATGCCAACACATGAAGAGAGTGAAAGGATGCAATTTATAGGTTAAGGTTTGCATTGGAGGCACAGGGTAATGGGAAATGTTATTTACCTTGCAATCAATGCAGGGGCTTGAAAAGAAGACTTGACTCATAAGGAAAATAATTGAAAGACATTGTTGGAGGTATGGGCATTGTGAATGGGGGCATATATATCATCCCATGGTAATTTACTCATTATATATGTCTTTTTATTGATTTTATTATAAATGTTTTTTTGTTTTAATATTTGTTCTATACACTAATGTTATTGATTGTTTGTAACTGTAAAGATAAATCCTCCTAGGTGTCTATCATTGGATAAATATCTGCCAAGTAGTAGTAGAAATACTATTGTACAAGATGTGGAAGATGGTATGGATAGTGAATATCAAGTCAATCCTATGGAAGAAGATGACACCAATAATATTTTTGAGTTGGATGATGGGACAAATAGATTGATATAGGACATATTTGATCCTATCCATGAGGAAAAATTTGATGATATTCATGATGTACATCTACTTGAGAAGGTAGAACAACCCCTTTATGAAGGATCAAGAACAAATATTCTCTTTTCTATAATTTTGTTGGTGAACTTGAAGGTATTGAAAGGTTTGTCAAACACTTGTCTCACACAGATCCTAAGGTACATAATATAATTCGTCACATACTATATGTAAAGGTCGACTTTATTTTTCTCTATTTTTAGTGTCAGTTAATGTGTAAATTAAGGATGCAATATTTTTTATTACTATTATTTACATTAACAAGTTATTTTTTATTCTATAGATTGTTCGGTGAATTTTTCTTACCACTGTCAAACAATTTACTTCGCACATACCGAGAGTTGTGTGCCATTATGAAAGAAATTGGAATGAAGTATAAGACTATTGATGCATGTATAAATGATAATATTATATGTTATAGAAAATATGCATTGGAAACAAAATTCTCGCAATGTCAAATCAATAGATATCGAACTGATCAAGTAAAAAAAAATATGCCTCACAAGGTTCTTCATCATACTTTGATAATTCCACATTTGCAATGATTGTTCAAGTTGCAAAGCATTGCACAACTTATTTAATACCATGAACGACACATAAATGAAGATGGTGTCCTTCAAATGCCTGTAGATGGTTTTTCATTTAGGAACATCGAAGAAAGATGGCTAATTTTTAAAGAAGAACATTCTGATGTTAGGATTTCATTGGCACATGTCGATGTTAATCCATTTAGTGAGCTTGGGTCTATTTACTTAGTGTGGACTATTTTTGTTATAAATAATAACCTTCCTCGGATGTTAATAAAGAGGGAGCACATGATGTTGGTAATTATCGTTCCGGGTATTTTTTTACAAAATTGGTTTGAACATTGCATTTTGTTTGTCTTATTCATTGAATAATTATATATATATATACACACACACACACACACACACACACAAGGTAGTAATTGTGTGTACTTTCACCCAATTAGGTAAGTACAAAGTGAAGGATATGAATGTATTTATTGAGCCTCTTGTCGATGAGCTACTAAATTGATGGGTTGGCCTCACTATGTATGGCATTTCTATACAAATAGGGAAAAATATTTAATTTCCATGTGTTATAACTCCAAGAGTCACCCCTAGACTACAAATAGGAGTAAGCTTGGTAACATAGAATTTGTTTTTGAATAGGTTTGAAATCATGGATCCGCAAGAATTTAAAGAAAGGAAAAGACAACAGATATCACTATAGATCAGTGATGGAACATTGGGAAATGGAGTCATAAACAGTCTTCTTAATGAAGTCATTTAAGCTACCTATCAGAAAAAATATTTGTGTAATGATGAAGAGAAGAATAAGAGAATTAACATAAAGACAAGCATTCATTAAGAAAATATCCTCTCTGCAAAAAGAATAATATGTGCCTGAACAGTAAAGAATGATAAATAGACAAGTTTACAACATATCTTCTACTGTATCAAGAATCTATCAATCAAAGGAGAATTTTAATCCTTAAGAGAAGCAATACATTCAAACAAGATGAAGAATAGAACATAGAAAAAAGAAGAAAAATATGATGAAACAACTCATATGAATCTTCAATAACATACAAATTTACAACCACATGCCCTTCTAGCTTAAAAACTGACATATACAGTCATTCCATTTCTAAAAACCCCCTTGGGTCTGGACCGAACCCTTTTTACATGAAAAACATTAAAATATATAGTTTCCAGGAGGTCCAACTCCTTTAGATAGATTCTTTTACAAAATTTAATTTTTTCCCAAAATAGAAACAACTTCATGATGACTCGTACCCTAAATTTTGAGAAGTTACAACAAAATACCACAAAAATAAGACATATTTGAGTTATCTTAATAACCTTATCTAATGTGATATGAAATTGGTTCCAACAGTTGATATCGTGTCACAACTGAAAGGTCGTTCTAGAAGTGTTTGTTGAGAATATTTAGGAAGAGCACTCTATTTTGACCCCGCCAACTGCCATCTGCACCTATGGATAAACTTACTGAGAATTATCTTGTAGTTGAATGTGGATGATGTCACTGGTAATTTGACAACTTGAATTTAGTATGGGCTCTTTACTGGAACGGTTGTCATCCAAACGATCATGGGGGAAGATGTGACTAGATATGAATAGGAGGACATGGAGGCAAGCGTCCAATAGGGAAACAAGATGAGTGAATGCAGAGATGTAGATGGTCTATGGAGACAGGTGGCATGTGGTGAGAGGAGGAGTATATACAATGGGCGAGAGGTATCGAGAGAAAATTTAGAAATCGGGGTGACATGACAGGTGGGAGGGTGAGAGATAGAGTGGAGGACATGTGTAAGAGGGAGTGTGAGTGGTATTGGAGTGAGGGGTGAGCAGGATTATGTAGGGGGGGTAGGTGGTAAGTAAAAATAGGAGGGAGGGAAGGGTATGAAATCATGAGGAGGCGCCATGTTAGGTGGGCCCGAGGCAGGGGAAACCACTTTTCGGAACCCCCCCCATCGTTAAAGCTAGAAAGGTTGGGGGGGTTTGAAATGCGCTAAGGACCGTTAATATTTGCGATGATGCATCTCGTCGCTGACAAAATGTGTGGGAATTAGCCACTACATGACAAAAGGTATTTTCCGCTAGTAAACTTAGGATAAAAATAATACGTGTGTTCTAGGAACCTTAGAAAAACAATTCACTTTTTAATCCCTTTATCAATTTCCCTTTGAAATCAATATTTCACTCTGCAAATTTACCCATGACAACTTCATGTGATAACATTGGCTCAACAGGGGATGGAATGCTCCCTGTGAGCTGCCAAGAACTTGCAAACCAAATGCCTTATTCATTTAATTCTTTCAACCTGTACTCTGTCTATGATGTGCTACAATTAATGAGAGCTGGAAACTATAAATTTTCCAAATATTAAGAGCATTTATGCTCATTATTTAAAACTAAAACATATTCACACTGAAAACACAATCATTGCAAACCAAAATGCTCGAGGCCTGAGCTTTATTCATCCTACTCCTACTCTAACCAAATTTGCAACTTGGTAAAGTAAAAGCAGACTTCCACAACAACCATTCAAGTAAATTCAAGACTGAAATAATCTCATCTATGTCACTGATCAATGAATAATAACAGAAATATAGCAACAACGACATAAACTTCTTCAGAAAACCATACTTACCCATGAATATCGGTGAAATAATGCAATCTGAAATTTTCAGAAAATCTGAAACATATGACTCCATATAAGCTGCAACTGGATCCTTTAAACCAAGATTAGAAGCATGTTGATCCACAGAAAATAAATTATCATCCATGAATACCTCTCTTCTTGCAAATAGATAAACTTCTTGTTCCTTTGTGAGCAACACTTGATCCTAAAAAACGACAGTCTCTTTGTTTTCAGCATGATGATTGCAAGATAATGGTACAACAGGTTTTAAATCACATTGATAATGATCAGTCAGGAACATATAATTATTTGTGCAATATAATATGCTCAACATGTTTTGAAAATTGATCATAAGCTTGACATGCATCCCTGTCCATATAAAAATCCACAAATACTAAAGAATCCTGATCCAAATGTAAAACATACTTACAACCTTGATGTTGTTCCAGATCTGATTCATACTCACTGTCTTTTTGCTGCAAATCTGAAATATACTGACAATCCTCTTGTTGTTGATCTTGAGCATGCAAATTTTCAAAATATACTCGATCTTGAATCTTCTTGCTAGCACGAATGTTCTCTTCGACTTCTTCAACATCTTCAAATAATCATTTTAAGGATGAATATTTTCTTTCTCTCGGGAGAAGGACAAGCTCTGAATGCTAAGCCATAACATAGTTCACCATGAAAGTAGTCTCAGTGGGCCTAATATCCAATGACATACTATGATAGACGTTGTAAAACCTCCAGTTGAAGACAACCAAGGCTTCTTCTTCCCCTCTCCTCAAAGCATTAAAATTAGCCAAGTATTGGTCAAAAAACTTGTTCTCACCCCAATAATTTGAAAAAGCATTGGATAACTCGATCTAAGAACCAATAGAATCAGCTCCCAAACCTTTAAACCACACAACATCATCTCCAAACAAAGATTTGGAGAACACCCTCATTGTAACATCATCATGAACTATATCAAACTTATCAGCAAAGTTCTCAAAGGCCCTCAAATTCTACTCAGTTGTAACATGATCTTCTCTAGAGAACCAAGGAAGATACTCAAGGAAATCAAGAGGATAAGGATGAAGGTGATATGGCATCCTTAAAGGTTTAAACAACTTGTCTCTAATTCTAGTTTGAAAACTAGTGGGATGAATATGAGGTTTAACAAGTTGATGGCAAGGTTCAACAGTAACATCAGAAGGTGATGAGATTTGAGAAGGCTTTGAATCAGTTTCAACCTCCTCAAGGTTACAAGGGTGATCAAATCTAGGAGGTATTTCAATACAAAGCTCATCCTTATGAATAGGCTGAGGTGAAGATACAAGATCAACATCTACAACACAGACATAAGGTAGGTATTCTTCTTCCAAGGATGGATTTATAAAGGAAGGTTGATGATCATCCAAATAAACAAAGCACAATATGATCCTCTTTATATGTAAAGGAAAATACAGGAAAGAGATGGAAAAGAAGAACATGAGTTCATGTAGAAAACTAATGAAATGATACATGGTTTTACACTTCTGCCCCTTCATCTTTCTGTCAATAGGATCCTCCCCAGTGGGGTCTTTAATGGTGGATTCTCCAGGTAGATAATTACAGTAAATTTATGTGTCCCTCTCTTGTCTACCACCAATATCTGGATCTATGTCATTCTCCCAAGGAAGCTATCTTCACACTCCGTTCCTCGACAACGACGCCATTTATGTTATCAGTCCAAGAGTCACCCCTAGACTGCAAATAGGAGTAATATTGGTAACATAGAATTTGTTTTTGAATAGGTTTGAAATCAGGGATCAACAAGACTTTAAAGAAAGGAAAAGACAACAGATATCACTGCATATCAATGATGGACCATTGGGAAATGAAGTCATAAACAATCCGCTCAATGAAGGAATTTAAGCTACCTATCAAACAAAATATTTGTGTAGTGATGAAGAGAAGAATAAGAGAACTAACATAAATACGAACATTCATTAAGAAAATATCCTCTCTGCAAAAATAATAATACGTGCTTGAACAATAAACAATGATAAATAGACAAGTTTAGAACATATATTCTACTGCATCAAGAATATATCAATCAAAGGAAAATTTTAATCCTTAAAATCATCAATACATTCAAACAAGATGAAGAATAGAACAGAGAACAAAGAAGACAAATATGATGAAACAACTCATGTGAATCTTCAATAACATACAAATTTACAGCCACATGCCCCTCCGTCTTACAAACTGACATATACAATCATTCCATTTATAAAACCCCCTCGAGTCTGGACCAAACCATTTTTACATGAAAACATTAAAATATATAGTTTCCAGGAGGCCCAACTCCTTTAGATAGCTTCTTTTACACAAATTAATGTTTTCCCAAAATAGAAACAACTGCCTAATGAATCGTACCCTAATTTTTGGGAAGTTACAACCAAATTCCACAAAAATAGGACATATTTGAGTTATCTTAATAAGCTTATCTAATCTGATATAAAATTGGTTCCAACAAATGATAACGTGTCACAACTAAAAGGTCATTCTAGAAGTCTTCGAGAATATTCAGGAAGAGCACTCTGTTTTGATCTCGCTAGCTGCCATCTGTACCTATGGATAACTTACTGAGAATTATCTTATAGTTGAACATGGATGATGGCACTGGTAATTTGATAGATTGAACTTAGCGCGAGCTCTTTACTGGAATGATTTTCATCCAAATGGTTATAGGGGAAGACATGACTGGATATGAATAGGAGGACATGGAGGCAAGCGTCCAATAGGGAGATGAGATGAGTGGATGCGGAGAGGTGGATGGTCTGTGGAGACAAGTGGAATGTGGTGAGAGGAGGAGTCGATACAAGGGGAAATAGGTATCAGGAGAAAAGCAAGAAAGGGGGGTGACATGACAGGAGGGAGGGTGAGCGGTTGAGTGAGTGGAGGATAGGTGTAAGTGGGAAAGTGAATGGTAGAGTGAGTGGAGGACAGGTATAAGCGGGAATGTGAGTGGGATTGGAGTGAGGGGTGAGCGCGATTCCAGAGGGGGGGGTGTAGGTGGTAAGTAGGAATAGGAGGGGGCGGGGGGGTGGTAAAAAATCACGAGGATGCACCATGTTAGGTGGGCTTGAGGCAGGGGAAACCGCTTTTTAGACCCCCCCCCCCGCCGTTAAAGGTAGAAAGGTTGGGGGGCTATGAAATGCACTAAGGACAATCGATCTTCATGATGATGCATGTCGTCGCTGACAACATGTGTGGGAATTAGCCACTACACGACAAAAGGTCTTTTCCACTAGTAGACTTAGGGTAAAAATAATATGTGCGTGCTAGGAACCTTAGCAAAACAATTCGCTTTTTAATCCCTTTATCAATTTCCCTTTGAAATCAATATTTCACTCTGTAAATTTACCGATGACAACTTCATGTGATAACACCATGGAATATTCATGATGTCCCAGGGCTAATAAACTTTTGTGGTATGTAACATACTATTGCACTTTAATAGTTTATAATTTTATGAAAATATGATGCATGCTTCTTAAATATTAATTCCTTGTTATATAAATAATACTTACATTAATCCATATCTTGTAGGTCTTCAAAGAAAGGGTAAATTTGAATGTCCAGTTTGTGGTCCTAGTATGAAATCATGCCATTCAAGAAGTCTAGGAAAGGAGGTATTTGTTGAGTATAGGAACTTTATCCTTAAGAACCATAGGTACCAAACTACAGAAAAATAACTTTTCAATTTGAAAGAAGAGACTAGAATAAAACCACGAAGAATGACACCTCACCTATGGAAGTTGGAATATAATAGAAATCATCAAGGAAAGCATTTAGTCTATGTGTCATATATATTAATGATTTACAATTTTAATTTGTATTGAATTTTGTTTATTGTATATAACAATTATTGTGGTAATCTCATT
Organism: Picea engelmannii; assembly: GCA_009831015.1. NCBI lineage: Eukaryota > Viridiplantae > Streptophyta > Pinopsida > Pinales > Pinaceae > Picea > Picea engelmannii. Next base: position 259,747 of record ML785933.1, read on the forward strand.
AATTATTTTTCATAAATGTCGTCAAGGCATTAATGGGATTTCACAAGGAATGAAAAGTTACCTTATACAATTCAATAGGTTTCCCTACTATGAGCACCTACAAATAACTCATTTGTTTGATACAATTCATATCATGAAGATTGTAACATAAATGTTGTGGAGAATTGTAGATGGAAGGAGGGACAAAGAAACAATTGTCAAAATTTGTACTCACATTCAGGAAGCCAATCATGCACTGCAAAATGTGATTTATTCAAATATAAATGGACACCGAAATAGTATACCATGGTTATTTACAGAGAAGGAAAGCAATGGTGTAAAATAGGTCATTTACAAAATTAAATTTCCCACCAGATTTGATTCAAACTTGAAGAATATATTAATGAAGAAAGGTGAATTTGGTGGGGTGAAAACTCATGGCTAGAATACCTTCATTAAGGTAATTATTTTGGTAGATTTATATATTTGGTTAATATACAACTTTTTAGTATTATAATTTGTTTTTATTTCAAAAACAATTATCCTTTTGTTGTTACAATATGTTCTACCTCTATCTCTCCCTGACAACTTTTACAATAATTTAAAACAAGTTATATATGATCTTGGAAAATACATTAGGTAAATATTAATGATTTATATGCAAAATATTTGTTGCTCAACTTGTCGACATTTGTTTTACTTTCAATGTATATATGATGTTGTTGAAACCTTTGATTTGAATTTTTATATCATATGTAGGTGTTTTTCATCTAAAGAAATCCATAAAGAAGATATAAAATATTGGAGGAGAGAAATTAATAGGCTAATGTGTGAAATGAAAAAGTATCTACCTACGACATTTTTGAATGCACAAGAACACTACCTCATACACCGAGTTGAAGAGATTGAGATGCGTGGACCTATACACACAAGGCTAATATGGATGGTGGAGAGGAACTTGAAGTCATTGAAGGATTTCATTAGAAAAAGAGCACGTCCCGAGGGTTCTATGGTGGAGGGATATATGGTATATCAATATTTGGTGTATATTAGTTAGTATCTTCCTAAATTAACAAAAACAATCATGAAGCTTCCTCGGATTTGGGATGCCATTCCTTCAAAAAATTTGAAGGGGAGGTCTTGGTCAGGAAAGGTAGAATGAGGTAAGTGAAATATAATTAGATGGTAGATATATATAATAATTTGCATTAATATTTATTTGTTTCTATATTGTACTTATTTGATTTTTATTTATCTTCCATGATCAATTATTAATATTTTTTATACTTAGTATTTTTTATTCTTTTTTCATACAGTCGGTCGAGAGCAGGATGCACTACATTTATACATCACAAACAATCTTGATTGGATGAAGTTATGGATAGATTGATGTCTACAATGTAATGTTAGGTTATCATGGGAAGGGGTGGATACTTTGCTTAAAGAATCTCATCATAATCAATGTACCAATATTACTCAGAGGAAAATTCATTTAGCATATGGTTTAAAAGATAAACAGGAAATCATATTATTCACCCACATCATGTTTTAGTTTTTTTCCAATATATTCATCTATGTGGTGTGGTTTTTTATAAAAAAATTCTAAGTCTAAATATGTTTATTGTTTGATAATGCATTTTTACATGTTAAACATATTGAAGTTGACACACCACAAGGATATATGGTGAAATGGTCATAAATGTTTCATCAAAAAGTTGGATGAGAATAAGAAAAACTCTAATTATGGGATAGCTATAGTATTTCAAGTTACTAATATTTCCTCAAGAAGTGACAGGAATCCAACAATATCAAAAAATAGATACTATGGGTATTTGGATGATATAATCAAGCATGACTTTAAATCCTTCAAGTTAGTTCTGTTCGAGGTCAAATGGTATAGGTTAATGATGAATGAACATGATCCAGATAGAACTATTATTGAGCATACCAATGTATTTACCATGGTTGATACAAGGATGTTTGAGCTGGGTATAGAAACTTATGTTCTTCCAAGCCAACATGAGAAATTCTTTTATTCATAGGTTCCAGGTAAAGTAGGTTGGTCGTACATTGTTATGTATGATCCAAAAGGAAGTCCTATAAAGAATAATGTACTAGAAGAAGATGATATTGAAGAAGAAGAAGATGTAGAGAAGCATGAGGTAGTTGTACCGTCAGATTAAGAAGTTGAAGAAGTTGAGCCAGATGTAGATGGAAATGTTCTTGATGATGATATTAATGATGTTATTATCGAAAATTACATTGATGATGATGTTGATATGGATAATCCTTTCAATGTCGATTTTGAACTAGATGATATAGATGTAGACTTGGATGAATAAAAATATGATCAATGATATTAAAAAAATGATGAAATGTAGGAGTTATCATCATTTCCATGGTCATCATCATCGTCATCGTGATTTTCATAGTCTTCATCATCACCATAATTTTCATCATCATGTTTATCATGATCGTCATCGTCATTTTCATTGTCATCATCATCGACATTGTCATTGTCATCATCATCATCATCATCTTCATTTTCATCATCGCCACTATCATCATCACCATTTTAATCATCATCTTCATTACCATCATCATTATCATCACCATTGTCATCATCATAATCTCCATTGTCATTGCCATCATCATCATCATCATCGCCATCATTGTCATCATTGCCATTGTCATCATTATCACCATTTTCATCGTCATAAACATGTTCATCATCATGGTCATCAACATCATTGTCATCATCATCATTTTCATCATCGTCCTCATTATCATTGTCATCGTCATCTTCATCGTCATTGGCATCATCATCGTCATTTTTTCAATTGTCATCATCATCATCAACATCATCATTGTCATCATCATAGTCATCTTCATTGTCATCATCATCATCATCGTCATCGTCATTTTCATCATCATCATTGTCACTATCATCATCATCATCATCATCATCATCATCATCATCATCTCCATCATCACCATCATCGTCGTCATCATTGCCATTAGCATCATCACCATTTTCATCATTATTGTCATCACCATCATCATTTCCATTGTCATCACCATTATAATCAACATGGTCATCATCATCATCATCATCATCGTCATCGTCATCATCATTGTCGTCATCGTTATTGTTGCAATCGTCATCATCATCATAATTTTCATCACCATGGTCATAATCATAATCATCATCATGATTTTTGCATTCATCATCATCATCATCATTGTCATTTTCATCATCATCATCATCTCCATTGTCATCACCATTTTCATCATCATCATCATCATCATCATCATTGCCATTGTCATTGCCATCATGATCATCATCGTCATCGCCATCATCATCAACATGGTCATCATCATCATCATCGTCATTTCATTGTCATCTTCATTGCCATCATCATCGTCATCATCATCATTGTTGTAGCCGTCATCATCATCATCATCGTCATTGTTGCAATCATCATTTTCGTCACCACCGTCATCATCATTGTCATCGTCATGGTCATCATCATCATTGCCATTGTCATCATCATTGTCATCACCATTTTCATCACCGTTTTCATCATCATCATCATCATCTCCATTGTCATCACCATCATCATCATCATCATCATCATCATCATCATCATCATGATCATCATCATCATCATCATCATCATCATCGCCATCATCATCATCGTCGTCATCGCTATGGTCAATATCATCATCGCCATTGTCATCATCATTTCCATTGTCATCATCGTCGTCATCGTCATATCCATCGTCATTATCATGGTCATCATCATCATCATCATCATCATCCCCATCATCATCATCATCATCATCATCATTATCATCGTCATAGACAAAGGAGAATTGAGAAAAATTCTCATAAATATAGATCATATTGATATTTAATATGCATTTTTTCTATTATAATTTTAATTATTTTAAGCATCATAATTAAACCATTGTAAATGGATCTTTTTAATGATTTTCTTTTGTTTAATATTAAATTGTAAAATTGTTTATTTTATTAAAATAAATCAAAACATATTCTCAAATTCATCCACAATAATATATCTTTTAAATATAAAAAATCACATTAACATATAATTTTAATAAATTAGGTATAACTTCCTAACCTTACCAACCATTAATTATAATAAAAATTCAACATTGAATCTTTCTTTTATAATTACAATCATAATTAATATTGTTTCTTTACATCAAATTAAAGAATGTTATAATCATAATCAACAATGTTTCTTTACTCTATATAATGATAGCTAATATT
>ML785933.1:264147-285372 GCA_009831015.1 Picea engelmannii
ATATATATATATATATATATATATATATATATATATATATATATATATATATATAAGGTCATGACTGAGCCAAACATCAAATTGGTGTATGATACCCCCTTGTTTGTGGGACAAGGGACCCCCTTCATGCAAGGATTTGACTGCTAAATTCTATGGAGGTATACATAGCATACCCCCCTATGGATTTGAACTTGTGACCTCTTAGGAGGAAACACATGTTCTTAAGTACCATTTATTTTCCAAGGTAAGAATTTGCGGGAAACCCCCGAGTACTTCCCCACTTCGTGGATGGTAAATAGGATAAACCATCGGCCCTGACTACGGGGCCTAACCCCAAGGGGGAACAAGGGATTTGAACCTGTGACCTTATTCGTAAGGGATATATTCATGTCTGGCTCAAAACCACTTGAGATAACCCTTGAGGATATGTTCTTAAGTACCTATATTCCCACTAAGGTTGTATTAATAATAATAATATAATTTTAAGGTCACAACCAAGCCAAACATGAAATTGGTGTATGAGACCCCTTGTTTGCGGGACAAGGGACCCCCTCCACCCAACGATTTGACTGGTAAAGTCTATGGAGGTATACATACCCTACTTCTCATCCAAGTGGATATCGGTGGCGATCCACCTATTCCAACTGGCTCACATACATATTTCATCTTGGCAATTTGTTTCTAGCTTTTGGGTCCTCAACTTCTAGGGTCGTTTTGAGGCCCTAAACAATGTTTTTTGGGCTCACCACAGTCACACTGTAGACAAAGTTAGAGTGTGAAAACATAATGTTCATTCCTTGGATAGACCTTTCCAATGGGATATGATGCACCAAAAACAAAGATCGTATGCAAAATTTACGACCCTGGGAAGTTGATGTACCAACTTGATCCGGATTTATGTAGGAACACAATGAAATACAGAAATACACATAAACACAGAGATGCATCGGAAATAAGACTTCATTTCATTAATAACAAATGACTGAAAAATGTTTACAGACATAATGGAAATAAACTAGCTAGGGCATTGGTAGCTTATCTCTGAGAAGAGATGTGGCGGCTACTGGCCTATGAACTGCCTATTACAATGAGGCTCGAAGGCCTATATATTACTAAGAAACAATGGAAAACCCTAAACATCCAAGAACCTAACCCTAGGAGATGAAACGCCAGAATATGGGCCCCGTTGGGGTAAATTGGTACATCAATTTCCCGGGGTTGTAACTTTGGCATACTATCTTCGTTTGATGCACATGATACATCGTTAGAAATATCTATCTGAGGAATACACTGCTGACAAAAAATATTGAGTCTGGAATGGACTCATATTCGTTGGAGCATTCATGCCCAAAAAACATCGTTTAGGGCCTCAAAACAGCTCCGGAAGTTCAGGACCCGAAGAACTGCTAAAAATAGTAAATTGTGCTACAATTAAGGAAACTGAAAAACTGAAAGAAACAATGGTGTGGGTCCAAGTGGAATAGGTAGGTGGCCACCAATATCCACTTGGATCACAACTTACCCCAACAGGGTCCACATGAATTTTGGCACCTCATCTCCTAGGGTTATGTTTTTGGATGTGTAGGGTTTTGGCATCCATGTTTGATGTAAAAAGGATTTTGGGAGACTCATTGTACTCATATTCTTGTGAATGAGTGTAACCATCACATCGCTTCTTAGAGATAAGCCGCCACCATTCTAGCAAGCTTGTTTCAGTCAACATTTTACAATTTCAACACATTTCTTATTTAATAGAAGTCAAGTTTTACTGTATCTCTATTATTATTCAATGTGTTTCTATGTTAATATTATAGATATGTGTTTTCATTTCGTTCCTATCATAAATCCATAGCAATGGTATCAAAGCGATCTACTCCTTGTTGTTTTTTAGTGCATGTCCTCAGCGAGGTCATGGTATAGAGAGTTAGGTCTCAATCTTGTTTCTCTTGAGCACAATTGCTCTCGCATTCCCAAGAATCCTTCCATGGAAGGAGAAAATAAATACGATGGGACAAGATGTTCTTTCAAAATGTTTCTCGAGGAAGCCCTTGAGTGACAGAGGAATGATATGATGGAAAAATTTTCACAAATCCTTCGACATTTGTCGACAAGCAACGCATCTACCTCAAATGGAGGCACCACCTCTTTCAAGGTACAGATCAATTTTGATATTCCTATATTCAAAGGTCAAATAGATGTGAATGTTGTAGATAAATGGTTAAACCTTTTAGAAGGGTATTTTTGTGTCCACAACTTTTCTGATAGAGAAAAGATTACATTTGTGCTCCTTAAGGATGTCCCCTATGTCAAAGACTGGTGGGAGACTTTTTGTGAGAAAAAGGAAACAAAGGGATCTACATTATTTGTAGTTTCACCCACTTGGGGTTCCTTTAGGGATGATATTAAGGAACAATAATACCATTTTCGAAGTTATGACGACTTATATATCAAATGGACCACACTACGACATGAAAGAGACCAAACAATGCCATAGTTCACCAATGTCTTCCATACCTTTCACATCAAGTTGGGTATCAAAGACTATGAGCGAAATATGGTGCTCAAGTACCATGATGGTCTGCATAGATACATCCAGAAAGAAATGGAGTTTCTGGAAATTTCATCCTTAGGCGCGACTTATCAATATGATGTCAAAATTGAGTAGACGCTTAAACAAAAGATGCAGGATTTTGGGTATGCAAACCCCTCATAGCAGAAGAATAACAAAGGCAGCCCCAATATGCATAACAAAGGGTAGATCAAGGATGGGTAGCCTTAGGACAACCAATCCAAACTAAAAAAAAAGAAGGACAAGAAGAAGACAAAGAAAGACATTGGGAAATGGTGTGAGTTCCATTAGAGCCCATGGCATAACACCGTTGAATGTCACTCAAAGAAGTAATTGGTGGCTGAGGTGAAAACCTTTGAATCAGATGCAATATTTGACTCAAATTCAGAACCAGAAAAAGGGAGATGGATTGTTGATGCAGAACCTAGTGTGATCGTTTCTACCACCACCAAGGTCCAACTTGACGAACCTGATGAACCAGAGGAAGGTGAGTGACTCTTTCATTCATAGATGTGGGTGAAGGGTACTTTGTTTCACTTCATCATTGATAGAGGTATCCAAAATAACATCATCTCAACAAAGGTCATCAAGTGGTTGGATCTTCCAACATCACCACACCTGTAACTGTACACCATCGGATGGCTCCGCCAAGGGAGTGATCTCCACGTCAGCCAACAGTTATGCCTAGCCTACAACATCAATCCCTTCAAAGATGAGGTATTATGTGATGTCACCCCCCTTGAAGTTTTTGATGTTATTTTGGGCCAACCTTATTTATGGAAACATCACTATGTATATGAGTTTAGGCCTCGTAGTGTTATTATTACTTTGGACAAGATATTATAAAGGATACGAGAGGTAGTCCCATCTATCACCATTTCCTTGATCTCTGCTAAGAAATGCAGGAATTTCATCTCTCAGACTGGGAAGTTTGTCTTCTTCATGATTCACGCTTAGATTGAGTGGAAGGTTGCAGCCACATCCATGGCCTTCGCGATAGGTCTCTCCACGTAGCAGAAGCAAGTGGATAAGGTCATGGAAGAATAAAAAGACATCTTATCCTCACCCATTGGGGTACCTCTGCACTTTCAAGTCAATCACTCAATCGATCTAACCCCTAGCACACCATTACCAAATGGGTCAGTCTATCGCTGCTCTTTATCAGAAAATGAGGAAATCAAGCGCTAGATCCAAAAGATTCTTGGAAAGGGGCACATATGCCCAAGCGCATCACCTTGTGGAATCTGAATCATGATTTTGTAGAAGAAAGATGGGTCTTGAAGACTCTGCATTGATTACTGGGCCCTAAATAAAACAACAGTCAGGAACTAGTACCCAATTCCCTGAATTGACGATCTCCTTGACCAACTCAAGGGGGCCAAATACTACAATAAGATTTATTTAAAGTCCGACTACCACCAGGTTCTAATAGAGAAGACTGATGTATGGAAGACTGCCTTCAAGTCCAAATAAGTTCTTTTTGAATGGTTGGTCATGCCCTTTGTCTTAACAAATGCCCCAACAACTTTCAAGAGGATGATGGACAATATCTAGCGACCTTTCACCATTTATTTTGTTATAGTGTATTTGGATGACATCCTCATCTTCAAGAAGAATTGGGCATAAAACTTGTAACACATTCAATAGGTTCTCCACACTCTGCGACAACACAAGATATATGCAAATTTGAAAAAATGCTCCTTTAGCATGAACATGGTCTAGTACCTAGGATACTTTTTTTATGATCATGGGGTGCATGTCGATCCAACCAAAAACCAGGTCATACGTGACTCGATAGCTCCGACCACATTCACTGAGCTCCATAGCTTCTTAGGCCTTGCCAATTTCTATCGCATGTTCATGTTGGAATTCTCCCACATTGCATGGTCTCTTAGCCAAGTGACCAAGGGTGGTGGAAAGGAAAAATGCATGTGGGGCCAATTGCAACAAAAATTGTTCAATGATTTGAAGGAACGATTTTTCTCTGCCCCGATGCTTTCATTATCCGACCTCCAAAAATCATTTGAGATTGAGACAAATGATTCATACTATGTTGCAGGAACAATTCTCACTCAACATGGACATCTTGTGGCCTATCACAGTGAGACATTATCAAATACTATTTGTACGTATCCCACTTATGACAAAGAAATGTACTCCATTGTAAAATCCTTCCTCTAGTGGAAGAATTACATTCTCAGGAAGGAGACAGTCATCCACACTGATCATCAGCCTCTACAGTTCATGCAAACAGAAGGCAAATTGTAGAATGAAATCCATCATAAGTGGTCCACATACTTGCAGTAATTACATCTCAACATCAAGTATAAGATAGAGAGCATCAACTGACCTCCATTTGCTACCCTAACCAAGGTGCTAAACTCCTGCAGACATGAGACCTCCAGATTGCCCCAACTCTATGAGCGAGATCCTGACTTTTCCACTGCCTACCAGATGTTTGGCACAAACAAAACTGTCACTGATTTTCATCTAGAAGACGGATTATTATGCCATCTGGGCCATCTCTACATTCCATCAAGCGAGTGCGCAAAGCTAGTTTGGGAAGCTCACTACAGTCGGGTGGCAGGACACTTCAATGTAGAGAAGATAGTGGTAGTGTTGCATCAACATTTCTATTAGGTGAAACTCTGACATGATATCAGCAAGTATATCAAGTTTTGCATGACCTATGCCATTTCCAAACTGACCATTAAGAAACAAGGCATGTACACCCCTTTGCCTACTCCTGACAAGCCCTGGGAATCCATCTCAATGGACTACAGGTCGGGCCTTCCTTCAACCAAGCAGGGAAATGACTGTGTTTTCATGGTTGTGGATCAATTTTCCAAGATGGCGATTCTAGTTTCTTGCAAGAAGAGCATCAGAATAGAGGCCACTACCAATCCCTTCTTCAAATGAGTGTGGGTACATTTTGGGATACCAAAAACCATCATCTCAGATCGGGACAGTTGATTCCTCAATACATTCTAGTCGAGCCTCTGGTCATGACTAGACACCAAGCTCACCAAGTCCATGGCCTTCCACCCCCAAACGAATGGCCAAACTAAGGTCGTCAACAGGATGATCATGCATATTTTGTGCATGTACAATTCCAAGCATATGCGCACATGGGATGATATTCTTCCCTACATTCAGAACAGTTACAACAGAGCCATACATAACTCAACTGACCACTACCCCTTTCAGGTTGATCCAGATTATTTTTAGCACGAAATGAGAGAAAATATATAATAATGAAATGTACAGAGATATATTAGATATCCAATTCCAAGCATTAAAACGTCATAATCACAAACCAAAATGGTTCTTTCAACCATGAACACTCAGACTTAACTCTCAATGGTAGGGACTCATATTAAAATTAAATAATTCACTCTTAAAGTGTTCCTACTTTCAAACGTACTATGTTTAGTTAACCAATATTCAAGAGAAAATAGGGTTATCTCAATATGTGAGTTGAAAGGCTAAATGAAAAACAAATTATTCTAAGAAATGTATTGATAAGGAAGGTAGAAAGGAATTGCAGACTCAATCAACTTTGAGTATATTAGTGTGAAGATTTTTTGTATGGCATGGAAGATGAAAGATCAATCAATCACATTATTTTCTTTAACATATAGATCTGGAAAAATCATATATCACATAATGAAAGAAACATTTGCATGCAAGCTAATTAAAATGAATTCTAGTTCTACAAGAAATCAAAAGAAACAAAAATAAACTGCTAAATTTACTTACAAAAAGACAACATAGACCAAGGCGCCTCATGGATTATGTTGTTAAGGGAAACTCAAACTATGTGAAATATCGTATTCATCAAATTGTTTAGAACTCCTTTGTATTCAACATCAATGTCAAAATCAACAGTTACAATATATCTTCAACCATATGCTTTTACAATATAATATGGAACTCCCAATACATTTGCTAATCCTGTTTATATATAAATAAATCCCACCTAACATACTTTCTATCTCCATGCCCTCATCTTTGGATCTTGAAAACAAATTTTATTCCTTGGTTGGGCGCAACCCTTAACATGTGATTTTGAGAATCATCCATTATAGGAAAATCTTGGCAAACATGTTATGAAGAACTGCTTGTACAACCCACATAATGCACATTTTGGAAAAACTTCCTCATTTGTCACCTAAATGGGAATGTTCTAGACAAAACCCATGTTCTATATTTTCTAGATTCACCATCATATGCTCACAAATAATCCCACAAAATCTCCTCTGTGATTCCTGCATATTTCCTCTAATAATTGTCTGCCAGTGACTTTGCAAATTTCCTGTAATAACTACCCACCAATTTTGACTTGTGTTGACCGCCAGGTTTTGAGTGTCATGGGGAGGGTAAGATAGGTAATTCATCATATCAAGGAATCCTTGAAATATCTCCAAGTGGAATTTCTCCTTGTGACTGAGGGGAAGTCTCTCAACCATCAAATCCTCTAATATTTGGTAAAACTTGTAATAACTCGTAAAACATGGTTAATTATTGTAATAGTTGATTTATAGGCAATTGTTTACAAAATAGCTTTAATTATCATTTATAATAATAAAAAAAGAGTTGTATTCCAAAAGACAACTTATTACCTTGTTTGTGCACATTATGCCATTAACTAGATGAAAATGGGCAAAAAGAAGAGTTTTAGGTCAAATAGTGGAGGTGAATGGGTTGGATTGGAATGATAAAAAAAGTCCAAATTGATACCCAAAAGTATGAGTACCCTCCCACAATTCATGTTGGATAAATAGGGTGGATTTACAAATAAATGGCTAAGAATTCATGTGAAGAATAGATCAACGATTGTTGATTCCCTATCTTCTAGAGGTGATATTTTTTTTATTCCGATGTCTAAATCAAGAAAAAGAGAGATCATTGGAAATATAGATATGTGAGGAGTAACCTATAAATTTTTTCCATGGTTGGAATGATAGATATCATGCCCTAAAAATAAAAACATAGTCGTGACTATTTCTGGCTTGGCAACAATTTATTTTGAAAAATGGTTTATTAAAAGAAATTCATGAACATCTAAAGTGGATCTCAGCTGAGGGAATGTATATCTAAGTGCACATTTATAGATGGATTTTAATAATCCCTGATATTTTATTGCACAAAAGGGAATAAGACCCTAATCCTAACCCTATAACAACTCCAAGAAGATTAAGAGAAGACTATAAAAGAAGATGAGAAGCATATTCATAAGGATTTTGGCAGTTGTGGTTTCTTACTGGAAGCAAGTTTTTCCTTTCCAAAATTTGTGAATTATCCTGGTTAACTTTCTCCCTCATATTTACTTATGCTTGCTTCTTTCCATCATGTTTTCCATATATGATTTGTAACAGGAAGATATGGGTCTGATCAACTCTCTCTCAATATTCTTCCAGGAATTCCCCATGATATTTTAGGTCCATAGGAGCAAAATCCTTGCTTGAAAAAAGAAAATGTAGTTTATTTTAGTTTATCTAATATTCATTGAGATCTTGTTGAGGTTGTTATATCCTTGTTTTTTAGACATTGTTAAACTTTTTACATTTGACAAGTGTCATTTTGTTTTTATGAATATGTACAACGATGATATTAATGGATTCTTGACCACATGATGCTTTTCAAACCATTTTGATATTAACGAAACAATACTTTAAAGTTATTTGATGACCTGTCTATTTTTTATATATATTTCATCTTGCAAAGTTATAGTTGATTCTAGATTCACATAATTTTAAATGGAAGGAAAAATATCTGTTGAAAGTAAACTCCAAACCATGTAGATAGAAATCTTGTGCAGTTATAATTACTTCTTTTTCTTGATAAGATGATGTGCTTGATAAGTGCATCTGTATATAAGAGTTTTATTGGAAGATTCATTAAGGTTTTAGATTTAACACTCACCCATTACATGCATCTAAGTTCATAAGAAGAATCTTCCTTACAAGAAAGAGGGGAACCATCTCTATAAAAATGCATGAGAATCTTTCATGTTTCCCATAAGAGAGTTTATCTCAATCTTGGTTCTTTTCCCTTGATAGAAAAAGTGATCAATAATCACCTTGTAATTTTTTCTTATATTGTATGATCCTCTCTCTCCTCACCTCAAAAAAATTACACACAAAGAGAGACACTTTATAAAAAAAATACAAAAATATTAAGCACAATAAAAAACCAAAAACAAATAGAAAAAAATGGAAAAAAAAAACATTAAAAAACAAAAAAATAAAAAAAAACATATTAAAAGATAAAAAATTAAAATATTAAAAATAAAATGAAATGAAAACACATTAGAAAAAAAAACATATTCAAACACCTACAAAAGAAAAAAATAAATAAAAAGCAAAAGAAAAACACTCAACATAACATTAAAAACTAAAAACAAACTCATTATGTTGCGGGAGTTGTAGGGACGATTCTCTAAATCTCCCCCTTTTCCTCACCATCTCCTTTGAAAATACATAATATAAAAAAAACATATTCAAACACCTTAAAAAAAACACACAACATAACTGGAATCACCCCCCCTCTCTCACAATCTCCTTTGATTTTTCTCTAAAATCAATGGAGATGGTGGGGGGAGGGGGCTTCCCCCAGGTCGTCCCTCCCCCTTTTTGAAAATCAAAGGACATGGTTGGAGGTGGGGGTTGAATCTATGAATCGCCCTCCCCTCCTATTAGTGCCGAAAGGAAGCCACTTTAAAGGAGCAATTGCCTTTAGTCATCGAGGTAAGGGGAGGAAAGTAACCACTCCAAATGGGTAGCTACCTTTGGGTGCTAAGAGGAGGAGAGAGATAAGGAACATGTGTGTGTAGGTGAGAAGGGTGGAGAGGGATATTCCCATAATTGCCCCAACACCCCCATATCCTTTGATTTTCAATCAAAATCAAAGGAAATAGAGGGCAAGAATTTTGAGAATTGCCTCTCCTTTCCCATTTTTTTTGTTTTTAATTATAGAATTGTAATGCATGTTTTGTAAGAAATTGTTTTCATATTATTGTTGTTTTTTATTTTTTGTTGTTGTTTTTGTGTTTTGTTTTTCAAAAACAAATGTTTTAACATGGTGATTGTTTCTTTTTTTATTGAAAAAATAAAAAGAATCATTTTAAACAAAAAATTGAAAAATTTGAAAAAAACATTAAAAATAAGTTCATATACTTTATAGATAAGAACATTCAAAATATCAAAACTACCTCAATTAAAAGAAAATGGTGCAAAAATGATGATATCAGTACCACCATGTTTTGAAACAGGACTAAATACAGCCACTAAATGTGAACTTAAAAAATAAGAACTTTGAAGGGTTCTCATCAAGTTGGAAACTATGCTAAAATAATTTTTTGTGTTTTGATGATAATTGTATTTGTTTTACTAATTAATTAGTGGAAAAAAATATAAATGGTATGTAAATGATGACATTTTTGAAAATTTACATATAGTATTTGTAATAACTATACTTAATAATTTTTTTATTTATGAATGGAGTCTTGTTACATGGAATCTATAAAAGATAATTACAAAATAAGTCATTACCAAGAAATTTAGATAGTGATACAAGCATACAGATTTATTTTATAGAATTCTTTGAATAACAAAATAAATGTAAATTAAGTTTTTGCAATTTTATTTCACAAAACACAATTGAAAAGGGAACAATTTAAAGTCAAACTAATATAGGATGATTGTGACACTGTACCAAAAAAGAGTTATGTTAGTGTTGAAAATTCACATGTATATCTCAAACATTTTTTAAAAAATTGGAAATACATTGATTCAAAAGAAAAATATGTTTGTAATGATAACAAAAAATATCTAATTATGAAAAGTTATAATTTTAATGATGTGAATTACCCATATTTGTTAGATCAATTATGGCTTTGCTTAGTACACTTGAATGGTGTCCTTGATGTGAGAACTATTATAGGAAACATGAAACTAGTTTGTTAAACAATGTACTCAATCATTTTTCTTAATGTTTTCTATGTGTGACATTGTTTTTATGGTTAATAAGGTCTTCAATTTTTTTTTATATTTACTTTGTGTTTTTATTAAATTAGTAGTTCTAGTAAATGGTGTGTAACCAACTTTAAAAGCTAATAATAATGATATAGACTAAATGCCATTGAAAATTTAGTTCAAAATTAGGGTTTGTAATATGCAAAAATAGGTTTTCGAAGTGTCAATATTGAATTATATTAGTACAAAATCTTATTCTTAAAGTACCAATATCATATTTCAAAAGTGCAAAATTCTATTTTGAAAATGCTAATATCAACTTTCAAAATTGTTAATATCATATTCCAAAAATTCAAAAACCAATTTTTAAAGTAAAACCCAAAAGTGCACTTATGAAATCAATATTTACACTTTTGAAACTAGATTTTTTACTTTAGAAACCCCAATTTGAAATTTAAAAAGAATGTTTTTCACATATCTTAAACAAAAAAAAAATAAAAATAGATTCAATTCAATTTTAAAGAAATTAAGATTTTTGTTATATATATATATATATATATATATATATATATATATATATATATATATATATATACTTCATTATTCTTTTTCTACTTTTTTTTTCTCTCTTTGAATTGCTTGTTAAAGTTTTAATGACTTTTTTTTATAATGATTAACTACCTTTTAAGCATTCATTATTTGAATTTGTTTATCATTTGAAACTTTTTTGTTTAATATACCATTTGCATTATGAATCAATATTCTCTACTTTTTTCATGGATCCTCATTTTCCATAACAATGATGTTTTATTTCTATTTGAGTTATTTTAAAATAAATCTTAATAAAACTAAAAAATATAATAAGTAAGCTCTATGACACTCATGTCACTAGAATGAAACTTCATTAATTCCTTTTTCAATCTTAAATATAAATTCTTTTAAAATAAAAACTGATCTATATCCATAAATATATGTGCTATATTTTCAACTACAATTTATACATGTACTATATGTATACATTGTTTGGCTCATTTAATACAAAATAGATCAAATCAAGTCTTACACCTACTTTCCAAGCTATGAGATGGTATTAGATCAAATCAAGACCTACTTTCCAAGCTATGAGATGGTATGATATGGATATTCAATTTTCGCTCTCGATACCTTTAAGTGAATGATAATTATCATTATAATAAGGGGTAAACAAAATATGGATCAAATTGTGAAATTTGGACATGGCTATTGAAAGGAAATATATCCATGCTAATCAAATCTTCAATGTCAATAGACTTATTTCTAAGTTTCAAATGCCCTTAAAATATTCACTAACAATTTATTTTTATGACTGACCTTTTCTTCTATGGTAATTCGTTAACTTACCCTTATTTGTCCTTCTTTATATTCTTTTATTGAGGATATGGGAAACTAACCCTCCCTTCCTAAACTCACCCTCCCTTTAGGGCCATAGGTTCTCGTTCTTTGTACCTTTTGATACATTAAATCTAACAGAAAAAATATCATATATCCATCCATTTGAATGAATTCCTCACTCGATGAAAGGAGGGTGAGTGATTCCATTCCTCACCCACCTTACTAGTCAAATACAGTAGAAGAGAGAAGCAAGGAGAGCTTCAACCAATATAACGAACCACTTATTAGTCAGCTAGGTGGTAGTTTTTGACGGAACCCTACTATATCGAGAGTGGTTTAACCTCTCAATAAAAAAGGGGATAATAATGCTGGGGTGTGTGAAAATTTTGTTTGAAGGTTATCAATCACATTTCGAAACCTCCATGTGCCTTGGATATGGATAGCTGGGCTATTACTGTAGTGTATTGTTTGTTCCACCAGGGGATAATGAAGCTGGGGTGTGTGAAAATTTTGTGGAAGGTTATCAATCACATTTCGAAACCTCCATATGCCTTGGATATGGATAGCTGGGCTATTAATGTAGTGTATTGTTTATTCCACCGAAAAGAGAGTTTGTTCATCCACAGGTCACGTGGCTTTCACTAGCTCCAATGTACTCTAGTACTTCAAGAAGAATGAAATCTCTGTTCCTTTTCTTTCTGGTTTTTTTGGTGCATTGTGTTAAGCCAATGGTGAAGAGCTGTGATTCCTAGGGTGTAAAAGTTTGTTTTCCTCTCCTTGATGGGATATAGTAATAAGCAGTATTTTAGGGCCAACCAAAAACATGGAAAGTTATAATTTTATTGGAATTCATTAACTTACATCTAATGATTCTTAATAACACTTATGCATGAGCTCTCTATACTCTAATATAGGATCAATAAATAATAGACTATTACCTTATTGGAGCGGGAACCTCCAACCTGACAACTAGTACATGATAGAATTTCTGTATTTCACTGGTACAAATGAAGCTGAAATGAATTCTGTGAATTGTTCTAAATAAGATTTTTGTAAATAACTATTTACTAACTTGTTCTAAACTGTACTCATGTTTTCTTGATAAGTTGCATTCTCTTCACTTTAGTCGATCTTTCAGACCATGAATTCGTAGCCCATCACCAAGACTGTTTCACAGACAATGAAATGTTTACGAGTTAAATATGTAAGCATTTCTATTATAATTTTATCAGGATAATTTGTTTAAACAGGTCGCTAATAGTGTCAAAAATGAAGTTCGCTAATTGTTTAGGTGTTCAAAACTGGAGTACAATGAAGAAGGCATTGTAAGCTCGAATAAAACAGCAAAGGTTGCAGTGAAATGGTTGCAGGTATCTTCGACGGGTAATTTCCATTTAGTATTTGCTGGATTGTTCGAAAAATGGTTGCTGGAATTTGAGCACTCATCCACCACATTTTATATAGTTGCCTCTCTTCCCTTGGAAAAAGGAAAATAATGGTTGATGTCATTATCATTTTCACAGCTGGATTGTTCTTTTGACAACCTTAGTACCTTAATGAAATGACAATACTAACACATAGTAAAAAGACTAGTGGATCCAGTCTGAATATTGAAATAAGTACATGACCATGCACCACCAAAAAAAAATTGTATTTTATAATCTTTCTAATCAAGTCATTACAAGATATTCATTATAAATTTAACATATTATTTATGAGAGTTGAATTGGAGTGGAGAGATTAACAATCATTCCTCAAAACCATCCAAGTTAAACTCAATTGATTCATTTTCATTCCATAGATAAAACAACTTTTACATTGAACATGAGTTTAACCTTTTTAATGGAAAAGCAGGTTCATGACACCTCAGTGACAAAGTAATCCGTTGTAAAGTTTATCTTAGCAACATGACTGATTCACTAAAATGAAATACAGAAGGCAATAGATACACATACACATCCTCCACATAGAAACATACATAAACTATAGATACATAAAAATCGGGGAAAGGAGAGGAAGCTGCGCCTACACAACTTCAAAAGAACTCATTCTGAACAAACATCATTCGCAGTCGAAAGAAAATAAACTAACAAAGATCAATACTCTTGATAGAAACGAAAAACCTATAGACTTCCACTTAAGAGTTTAAGGAAACGAAAAATCTATAGAGTTCCAATTAATAGTTTAAGGATTGACTTTAGTATGAAATTAAATTTTGTTTACTGCTAGAAATCGTAAAGTGGAAAAATAACAAGCTAAGTCGCTTATTTAGCTAAACCTAAAATGCTTCGAGCAAATATAGAAGTTGTAAGACAAGAATATAAACAATCATAGATAGAAATAATTTCGAGTAAGGGAATGTTAATGAAGTTATCAGTCAACTTGTAATCTCTAATATTATTTAAATTGGAAACAATCTTAATTTAAATTTAGGTTAGATTTTTATTATACCAATATATGTTGGGATTTGGTGACAATTAATTTCTCCAATGATGGATATGGATCCTATTATTTTGGGTTGGTTACAACCAAATAGATCAAGTTAGAATATGGATAGGGATTGCATTTATTAATCAGTTTCTTGTGTGAATGTATAAATTCATGTAAGCCCGTAGAGGCAAACAACTCAGTGTGAGTGAGCTGATGTAATCTCCATGATCTGAATAATAAGACAACCAAACGACTCAGTGTGAGTGAGTTGATGTAATCTCCATGATCTGAATAATAAGACAACCAAACAACCGAGTGTGAGTGAACTGATGTAATCTCCATGATCTGAATAATAAGACAACCAAACAACCGAGTGTGAGTGAGATGATGTAATCTCCATGATCTGAATAATAAGACAACCGATGTCTATGCTTGGTGGACGTAACCCTAAGTTTGGGTGAACCACTTGAAATCCCTGTGTCTATTATCTGTGTGTGATTGTTAATTATCATTGTGAATTGTATTTTCTACATTGACAATTCTAACAAGTGGTATCAGAGCTAGTTAGACCTGGTTAGAGGAGCTTCAAATTATCGAAAAAGCCACAGAAATGAGGTGCGTAGATTTCTACATTTTCGCAGGTCTCTCTTTTCGAAAGTCGCAACTGCCGGCAATGAACACTTCTCGCGTGGGTAAATCTTCCAGCAATAATAGGAGGTGGGGCAGCGCATGAGTAATTTTTTCTACATTTACGCAGTCCAGGAGTGTGTACAGTGCGGAGACTTTTTAGATCGCTGCACTCTCCTTAAATTAAAAAGACACTACGACTCGTTCATAAAATATTTCGCATGGTTTTTTAGTTTGAAATAAAGCATGGTCATGGTGCGAATTTAAGGTATGAAGGAATAGTTGTGGGTGAGTTAAAGTAAAAATCATAAGGCATAGTTAAATAAAAATTTAATTATTATTTTAAAGAGTTGGAGTTTCTTGGTGGATTTAATAAAAAATGTTTTATTAAGATATAAAAATATTTTTATATATTTAAAAAAAAAGTCTTTTTCACAATTAATTTTTTGGGTTTAATCTTTTGAGTATAAGGTTATATTATTTTAAAAGGGCTTTGGGTTTTATAAGCAATGGACATTAGGAGATTTTCTGCTAATGGCTAAGATGCAGAGTTCAAAGTTTGAAGTTGAAAATTTCAGCGGTAAAAACAATTTTGAGTTCTGGAAGTTCTAGATGCACAATATGCTCGTCCAACAAAGCGTGGTAAATGCATTTTTGGGAAAATCAAAGCAACCCACGACCATAACAGATGATGAGTGGGATGAGATGGATGCGAGAGCACTGAGTTCCATATGCTTGTGTTTGGTCGACGATGTTTTGTTCAATATTGTATCGGAGAAGACAATAGTCGGTTTGTGGACGAAGTTGGAAAGTCTATATATGACGAAATCCTTGACGAGCAGAATCTACTTGAAGAGATAGTTGTACAGTTTGCGGATGAAAGAAGGTATAAAAGTTGTTGACCATTTAAATACTTTCAATACCCTTATAGTTCAATTGACTAGTATGGAAGTTAAATTCGAAGATGAAGATAAGGCTATTACACTATTGTGTTCGTTTCCTTAATCTTGGGATAATCTGGTCACCTCTATTAGCTTTAGCTCAACAGAAGTTTTAGATTATGACTCTGTTGTGAGAGCTTTGTTGGCTGAGGAGATGAGGAGAAAATCTAGTAAAGAAACCTCAACTTCAGAGGCGATGTTAATCACAGGTCGAACTAAAAAGCAGAATGAGAGAATTTTTTCTCGATCTAAGTCAAGACACAGAAAGGGTAAAGCAAAACGCTGGTACTGTGGAAAAACAAGACATCTCAAGAAAGATTGCTGGAAGAGAAAGGAATCTGAGGAAAACTCTACGAAGGAAACAAATTTGGCTGTAACAAATTCAGGTATGATTGATCAAGTTTTATCCGTTTCTAATCATTTACAATATCAAGAAGAATGGCAGTTAGATTCAGGTGCCTCCCACCACATGTGCTCGCATGGAAATTGGTTCATTTCTTACCAATCTGTTGATGAGGGTGTAGTGTTCATGGGAAATGGTGTTCCCTGTAAAACTGTTGGGGTTGGCAATATTAGAATTAGGATGTTCGATGGTATTGTTAGGGAATTAACGAATGTTAAATATGTACTTGAGCTTAAATCAAATTTGATTTCATTAGGAGTGTTGAATTCTTGTGGATATAAGTATACAGGTCAAGGTGGAGCTCTCACATTGTCGAAAAGGAATTTAGTAGTGATGAAGGCAACAAAGGTTGATAACCTTTATAAGCTAGAAGGCAGTATTGAAGTAGCATATGAAGTGACAGATGTATCTTCTTGTTTATGGCAGAAGCATCAAGGTCATAAGAGCAAGAAATAATTGCAGGTACTAGTAAACGGTAAACCATTTCCGGACTTAAAATCTTTGTTTCTGAATTCCTACTTGTTTTATATCTCTGCAAGTTATGATGATGGTATAAAGGGATGTTGTGTGTGGGATCCTACTTCTCACAAGGTCATCATTGATAGAGATATCGTATGTATTGGACCAACCAAAAGGGTTGATTCAAGATCGCAACGGTAAATTTGTTTGTATGCTAGATAATTTATTGTATGGCCTATTAGTACCCAGACAAATATACAAGATGTTTGAATCCTTCATACCGAGTCATAATTTTTCAAAGGGTGGGAATGACTATACGGTTTATAGTACATTCACAGTCTTGATGTTCATTGTTGATGATATGCTCGATGCAAGTCGAAGCATGAATAAAATCAGTAAGAAAATGACTTAGGTGGATCGGACAATTCAGATGAGGGATCAAGGAGCAGCAAAACAAATTAAGGGCATGGAAGTACACAGAGATGGTAATGGTAAGCTATGGTTGGAGTTCAGTATGAACATTGCAACACCAATTTTTATCCCTCTTTCTTTCCATTATAAGTTTTCTTAAAGTATAGGGCCTGTCTATAAAGAATAAAATGTTATATCTCGTGTAAGTTCAGTAAGAGGTCTGTTGTATGTGATGAAATGGTTAAGACCAGATGTTTCACATGCTAATGATGTTGTCAGATACGTGACGGATTTAGGTGTTGCGGTGAAATGGGTGCTTCAGTGTTTGAGAAGCACAAATGTCACCTATAATGGTTACACTAAGATAGTCTGTGATGATTGTAATATAGGTGTCTTGGATAATAGGAGATCTATCATTAAATATGTTTCACAACACAGTTGTGGAAGACATGTTAGAGGTGGAGTGACCCCTCAAGAAATCCAAACTCGTGCAAGGCACATAGGCGAGATCATGAAACCAATTTTATTAGAGAAGCTGCAATGGTGCTTCGCTTCTCTTGGCTTGCAGAAAAGATGATGAACAAAAGGAATGAGCAAGGTATCAGGTTAATTGTTGTCAAGGTGGAGATTGTTGGGATTTGGTGACAACGAATTCCTCTAATGATGGATATGGATCATATTATTCTACGTTGGTTACAACCAAATAGACCAAATTAGAATATGGATAGGGATTGCATTTATTAATCAACTTATTGTGTGAATGTATAAATTCATGTAAGCTTGTAGAGGCAAACAACTGAGTGTGAGTGAGTTGATGTAATCTCCATGATCTGAATAATAAGACAATCGATGCCTATGCTTGGTGGACGTAGTCCAAAGTTTGGGTGAACCACATGAAATCCCTGTGTCTATTATTTGTGTGTGATTGTTAATTATCATTGTAAATTGTATTTTCCGTATTGACAATTCTAACACTATATAGAAATACAATATGACCTAATATAATAGTGGATTTGGAGATATCATATGCAATAAATCTAGAATTCAAATATATACCATTAATCGCATAATGATAATGAATGCAACCCTTTACATTAAAGATATTGTCCAAACTATTTTGACTAGCAATCCTATGAGTATTCTATGGGATATCTATGTATATTTCTCATTACATTAGGTAATATAGTCATCCAAAACAAGAATTCTCTTAGTTAAAGCTAATGCATATCACTTCTTAGATTATTAATTCATTGTGTCCTTGATATTTTACTATTAAAAAAACATGATATACACTCAAAGAGTATATTCTTAAAAATCAATCTACATGAGGCTGTAGAGACTGGATGCAATATTTGTTATTTTTTGTCAACATTGATTTTGAGTTGGTCAGACTCGGAGAGAATATTTGATATATGTTATAGAGCTCGATTTTGAGTTAATGAGACTTAGTACCCAAACGTGCGTCGAAAATTATTGGTGCGTGATTGAAGGGAAGTCAAGCTCTATTTTTATACGAGTTGGTTTAATGGTGTTTATTTTTTAAGTTAGTATCACCTCTGATTTCCATGAGAACAAGATTCATTCAGGGATTAAATTTGGGGAAGGGTTATATTTGAATTCGAAGGGTGAAATTCAGTTTCAAAACTATTTATTCTTTTCATATGAAAATGAAAAATTGTTAAATAAACTTAGTACAAATTGTTAAAGAGAATTTATTTTCTACATTATTAATGCTCTGTATAGATAGAGGAAACTCTAAGAAGATGATTAAATAAGTAGGAGAATCTTTGTTCATAACACTAAAGTAGTATAAAGAATTGCATAAACCAAAGAACTACATAGCAATGAGAATAGAAAAAAAAAGGTGAATGCCATATTTTCTAAGGTTGCATGAGATCTTTTGACACATGTTGAATCATGTGTCGAAGATGTACAACGAGGAGGTCTACTTAATCATGTCTGAACAGAACCACTTAGATATGAGAAGAGTCCTAGTTAACAACTCAGGCTTGTTGGAGGGGCTGACTTGAATTTGAATTGTTCCTTCCCCTTTTGTGAGTAGCAAGAGTATTCACCACTAGTGACCACCAAAGCATTTGATCTCCACTATTTAAGTACTTCAGAATACCAATATGCAACTAAGTTGTAGGTTGTATATTATAAAAAAAAACAATATAAATATCTGAGTTTAGAATGTCAATAAATAGGTAATACATGCATGCCTTAATAATAACATGATGATGAGATTKCCCACAATAGGACTGTATTATATAAAAATAATAGYAATTATTAAAGCAACTACAACTTCAATTTTGATCAATCTCCTTGGTGAGTGTTCATTTTCTCTAATAATTATTGATAGCATTATATTTTTTTAGATATTTTACTAATACATCATCCATAAAATAGTTTATATATAWAAAAAAAAAAACATTAAAATAGTTTATATAATTACTGATACATCATCCATTTAAAATCGACTTTATGATTACCGCACCACAATCACGTCATCATGACATTATCAATACACATAATGAAATTAATGAAAGCAATGAGTGCTGCATTGGATAGATAAATTATTCAATACTTCCACTCTAAATAGCAATTTTCAAAATGTAGCTTGGGCTATATAATGCAGTGTTACCTTCTAGAGATTTATTTCAGCAAACATACATTCTGTAAATTTCAACAATGCACCAAAGTGAGAGACAATCCCAGATCATAGGAACATGTGACGTAGTATTTTAATATTATTTTCATTGAACACCATTTGTATTACTTTGCACACAATCGTTTCTATTCTTACCCTCTCAGCACACAAGCTATCCATATGAAGAATTATTTTTAATGACATCGACTAATTTCCTCTCCCTAGTCCATAAGGAGATGTTTCTCCATACTAAGGAATCCAGAAAGGTCATTGGCATTTTATTAGTGCATACTAAGTTAATATAGAAATGTTTGAATGTAATGACTAATTTTTTGGTAGTCCATGTCTCTTCTTTAAATTAGCATACCCTCCAATTGAAAGAGTATATAGGATTGAGTTGGAGGGTATGCTAATTTACCATTATAAACTAGTATTAGTGTATGGGGAGGCTTACTCAAAGCTTGTAGAATGGATAACAATACTGATCTAAGAGTATGAGTTGCAGAGCACCTTCTTGACTTGAATCCTAAGAACTCTGGATGATATGTGCTAATATCAAACATCAATGTTACCACTGGCAGGTGGGATGATATGTGCTACTATCAAACATCTATGCTACCACTGGCAGGTGGGATGATGTAGCAAAGGTAAGAACAATGATGAAAGACATGGGGTTGAAGAAGACTTTGGGATTCTCCTTGATTGAGGTAAATAAGAAGGTGCATACGTTCTTTGTAGGAGACAAATCACATCAAGAATTTGAGAAAAATTATGCAATGATTGATTCTTTATATGGGGTTTGAGGCAGTAGGGAATTTTCCTAACATGAATTGTGTGTTGCATTATATGGAAGAGGAAACCAAGGAACATATGATTTACAGTCATAGTGAGAAGCTGGCTACACAAGCCCAGGAACCCTTATCCAAATTAAAAAAAACTTTCATGTATGCAGTGAATGCCATAATGCTACTAAGTCGAACTCCAATATTGTTAGCAGAGAAATTATTGCAAAGGATGTAAACATTTTTCACCATTTCAAGGATGGTATTAGGAGACTCATTTACCTCTTCAAATTTCTTTTTTTCTAAACCAATCCAAAATTTTGAATTGTTCTTTTCATTGGGGACCATGCTTACATTGGTACTTTGTCCCTTACTTGACAAACATTATGATATTAGCAGGAAAATCAGTTTGAAGGTTCGATCATTCAAGGAATATTTAGGACTTGATTTTATAAAATTCTAACATTGGTCTAATATTGAAGTTATTAGAATTAATATTTAGGAATTGATTTTATAAAATTCTAACACTAGTCTAATATTGAAGTTATTAGTGTTGATTAAGGTTGGTTGTCATTGATGTCAACCCTTGAAGAAATCCCTGTAGCA
>ML785933.1:293169-326745 GCA_009831015.1 Picea engelmannii
AAGAACTAATTATAATTGCACAAGATTTGTATCTACATGGTTTGGAGTTTACTTTCAACAGATATTTTTCCTTCCATTTAAAATTATGTGAATCTAGAATCAACTATAACTTTGCAAGATGAAATATATATAAAAAATAGACAAGTCGTCAAATAACTTTAAAGTATTGTTTTGTTAATATCAAAATGGTTTGAAAAGCATCATGTGGTCAAGAATCCATTAATATCATCGTTATGCATATTCATAAAAACAAAATGACACTTGTCAAATGTAAAAAGTTTAGCAATGTCTAAAAAACAAGGATATAACAACCTCAACATGATCTCAATGAATATTAGATAAACTAAAATAAACTACATTTTCTTTTTTCAAGCAAGGATTTTGCTCCTCTGGACCTAAAATATCATGGGGAATTCCTGGAAGAATATTGAGAGAGAGTTGATCAGACCCATATCTTCCTGTTACAAATCATATATGGAAAACATGATGGAAAGAAGCAAGCATAAGTAAATATGAGGGAGAAAGTTAACCAGGATAATTCACAAATTTTGGAAAGGAAAAACTTGCTTCTAGACAGAAACCACAACTGCCAAAATCCTTATGAATATGCTTCTCATCTTCTTTTATAGTCTTCTCTTAATCTTATTTGAGTTGTTATAGGGTTAGGATTAGGGTCTTATTCCCTTTTGTGCAATAAAATATCATGGATTATTAAAATCCCTCTATAAATGTGCACTTAGATATACATTCCCTCAGCTAAGATCCACTTTAGATGTTCATGAATTTCTTTTAATAAACCATTTTTCAAAATAAATTGTTGCCAAGCCATAAATAGTCACGACTGTGTTTTTATTTTTAGGGCATGATATCTATCATTCCAACCATGGAAAAAATTTATAGGTTACTCCTCACATATCTATATTTCCAATTAGCTCTCTTGTTCTTTATTTAGACATCGGAATAAAAAAATATCGCCTCTAGAAGACAGGGAATCAACAATCGTTGATCTATTCTTCACATGAATTCTTGGCCATTTATTTGTAAATCCACCCTATTTATCCCACATGAATTTTGGGAGGGTACTCATACTTTTGGGTATCAATTTGGACTCTTTTTGTCATTCCAATCTAGCCCGTTCACCTCCACTATTTCACCTAAAACTCTTCTTTTTTCCCATTTTCATCTAGTTAATGGCATAATGTGCACAAACAAGGTAATAAGTTGTCTTTTGGAATACAACTCTTATTTTTTCTTATAAATGATAATTAAAGCTATTTTTGTAAACAATTGCCTATAAATCAACTATTACAATAATTAACCATGTTTTACCAGTTATTACAAGTTTTACCAAATATTAGAGGATTTGATCGTTGAGAGACTTCCCCTCAGTCACAAGGAGAAATTCCACTTGGAGATATTTCAAGGATTCCTTGATATGATGAATTACCTATCTTACCCTTCCCATGACACTCAAAAACTGGTGGTCAACACAAGTCAAAATTGATGGGTAGTTATTACAGGAAATTTGCAGAGTCACTAGCAGACAATTATTAGAGGAAATACACAGGAATCACAGAGGAGATTTTGTGGGATCATTTGTGAGCATATGATGGTGAATCTAGAAAATATAGAACATGGGTTTTATCTAGAACATGCCCATTTAGGTGATAGTTGAGGAAGGTTTTCCAAAATGTGCATTATGTGGGTTGTACAAGCAGTTCTTCATAACATGTTTGCCAAGATTTTCCTATAATGGATGATTCTCAAAATCACATGTTAAGGGTTGCGCCCAACCAAGGAATAATTTTTTTTTTCAAGATCCAAAGATGAGGGCATGGAGATAGAGAGTTTGTTAGGTGGGAACTTTTTATATATAAACAGGATTAGCAAATGTATTGGGAGTTCCATATTATATTGTAACTGTTCATTTTGACATTGATGTTGAATACAAAGGAGTTCTGAACAATTTGATGAATCAGATATTTCACATAGTTTGAGTTTCCCTTAACAACATATTCCATGAGGCGCCCTGGTCTATGTTGTCTTTTTGTAAGTAATTTTAGCAGTTTCTTTTTGTTTCTTTTGATTTCTTGTAGAACTAGAATTCATTTTAATTAGCTTCCATGAAAATGTTTCTTTCATTATGTGATATATGATTGTTCCAGATCTAGATGTTAAAGACATTAATGTGATTGATTGATCTTTCATCTTCCACGCCATACAAAAAATCTTCACACTAATATACTCAAAGTTGATTGAGTCTGCAATTCCTTTCTACCTTTCTTACCAATACATTTCTTAGAATGATTTGTTTTTCATTTAGCCTTTCAACTCACATATTGAGTTAACCCTATTTGGTCTTGAATATTGGTTAACTAAACATAGTATGTTTGAAAGTAGGAACGCTTTAAGAGTGAATTATTTAATTTTAATATGAGTCCCTACCATTGAGAGTTAAGTCTGAGTTTTCATGGTTGAAATAACCATTTTGGTTTGTGATTATTACGTTTTAATGCTTGGAATTGGATATCTAATATATCTCTGTACATTTTGTTATTATATATTTTCTCTCATTTCGTGCTGAAAATAATCTGGATCAACCTAAAAGGGGTTATGGTCGGTTGAGTTATGTATGGCTCTGTTGTAACTGTTCTGAATATAGGGAAGAATCCCATCCCATGTGCGCATATGATTGGAATTGTACATGCAAAAAATATGCATGATCATCTTGTTGACGACCTCAGTTTGGCCATTCGTTTGGGGGTGGAAGGCCATGGATTTGGTGAGCTTGGTGTCTAGTCGTGACCAGAGGCTTGACTAGAATGTGTTGAGGAACCGACTGTCCCGATTTGAGACAATCGTTTTTGGTATCCAAAAATGTACCCACACTCGTGAGAAGAAGGGATTGGTAGTGGCCTCTATTATGATGCTCTTCTTGCAGGAAACTAGAATCCCCATCTTGGAAAATTGATCAACAACCATTAAAACACAGTCATTTCCTTGCTTGGTTGAAGGAAGGCCCAACATGTAGTCCATCGAGATGGATTCCCAGGGCTTGTCAAGAGTAGGTAGAGGGGTGTACATGCCTTGTTTCTTAATGGTCAGTTTGGAAATGGCATAGGTCATGCAAAACCTGATATACTTGTTGATATCATGTCGGATTTTTGGCTAATATAAATGTTGATGCAACACTACCACTATCTTCTCTACGCTGAAGTGTCCTACCACTCGACTGTAGTGAGCTTCCCAAGTTAGCTTCGCGCACTCACTTGATGGAATGCAGAGATGGCCTAGATGGCATAATAATCCATCTTCCAAATGAAAATCAGCGACAATTTTGTTTGTGCCCAACATCTGGTATGCAGTGGAAAATTCGAGATCTAGCTCATAGAGTTGGGGCCATCCGGAGGTCTCATGTCTGTAGGAGTTTAGCACCGTGGTTAGGGTGGCAACTGGAGGTCGGTTGATGCTACCTATCTTATACTTGATGTTGAGATGTAATTACTGCAAGTATGTGGACCACTTATGATGGAATTCATTCTACAATTTTCCTTGTGTTTGCATTAACTGTAGAGGCTGATGATCAGTGTGGATGACTGTCTCCTTCCTGAGAATGTAATTCTTCCACTGGAGGAAGGATTTTACAATGGAGTACATTTCTTTGTCATAAGTGAGATACTTACAGATAGTATTTGATAATGTCTCACTGTGATAGGCCACGAGATGTCCATGTTGAGTGAGAATTGTTCCTACAACATAGTATGAATCATTTGTCTCAGTCTCAAACGGTTGTTGGAGGTCGGATAATGAAAGCATCGGGGCAGAGAAAAATTGTTCCTTCAAAGCATTGAAAAGTTTTTGTTGCAACTGGCCCCACATGCATTTTTCCTTTCCACCACCTTTGGTCACTTGGCTAAGGGCCCATGCAATGTGGCAGAATTCCAACATGAACATGCTATAGAAATTGGCAAGGCATAAGAAGCTATGGAGCTAAGTGAATTTGGTCAGAGCTGCCCAGTCATGGATGACATGGATTTTGGTTCGATCGACATGCACCCCATGATCATCAACAAAGTAGCCTAGGTACTAGACCCTGTTCATGTTAAAGGAGCGTTTTTTCAAATTTGCATATAGCTTGTGTTGTCGCAAAGTGTGGAGAACCTGTTGAATGTGTTACAAGTTTTATGCCCAATTCTTCTTGAAGATGAGGATGTTATCCAAATACTCTACCACAAAATAATTGGTGAAAGGTCGCTAGATATCATCCATCATCCTCTTGAAAGTTGTTGGGGAATTTGTCAAGACAAAGGGCATGACCAACCATTCAAAAAGAACTTATTTGGACTTGAAGGTAGTCTTCCATACATTAGCCTTCTCTATTGGAACCTGGTGGTAGTCAGACTTTAAATAAATATTATTGAAGTATTTGGCACCCTTGAGTTGGTCAAGGAGATCGTCAATTCGGGGAGTTGGGTATTGGTTCCTGACTGTTATTTTATTTAGGGCCCAATAATCAATGCAGAGTCGTCAAGACCCATATTTCTTCTACAAAATCATGATTCATATTCCACAAGGTGATGTGCTTGGGCATATGTGCCCCTTTTCAAGAATATTTTGGATTTGATGCTTGATTTCCTCATTTTCTAATAGAGAGCAGCGATAGACTGACCCATTTGGTAATGGTGTGTCGAGGGTTAGATCAATTGAGTTCTTGACTTGAAAGTGTAGAGGTACCCCAATGGGTGAGGATAAGATGTCTTTTTATTCTTCCATGACCTTATTCACTTGCTTCTGCTATGTGGAGAGACCTATCGCGGAGTCCATGGATGTGGTTGCAACCTCCCACTCACTCTAAGCGTGAATCATGAAGACAAACTTCCCAGTTTGAGATATGAACTTCCTGCATTGCTTAGCACAGATCAAGGAAATGGTGATAGATGGGACTACCTCATGTATTATTTATAATCTCTTGTCCAAAGTAATAATAACACTACAAGGCCTAGACTCATATACATCATGATGTTTCCATAAATAAGGTTGGCCCAAAATAACATCAAAAACTTCAAGGGGGGCAAAATCACACAATACCTCATCTTTGAAGGGATTGATGTTGTAGGCCAGACAGAACTGTTGGCTGACATGGAGATCACTCCCTTGGCGGAGCCATCCGATGGTGTACAGTTACAGGTGTGGTGATTTTGGCAGAGCCAACCACTTGATGACCTTTGTTGAGATGATGTTATTTTGTATACCTCTATCAATGATGAAGTGAAACAGAGTACCCTTCACCCACATCTATGAATGAAAGAGTCACTCACCTTCCTCTGGTTCTTCAGGTTCGTCGGACCGGACCTTGGTGGTGGTAGCAACGATCACACTAGGTTCTGCATCAACAATCCATCTCCCTTTTTCTGGTTCTGAATTTGAGTCAAATATTGCATCTGATTCAAAGGCTTTCACCTCAGCCACCAATTACTTCTTTGAGTGACATTCAACGGCGTTATGCCATGGGCTCTAATTGAACTCACACCATTTCCCAATGTCTTTCTTTGTCTTCTTCTTGTCCTTATTTTTTGTTTTGTTTGGACTAGTTGTCTTGAGGCTACCCATCCTTGATCTACCCTTCGTTATGCATATTGGGGCCGCCTTTGTTATGCTTCTGCTGTGAGGGATTTGCAGACCCAAAATCCTGCATCTTTTGTTTAAGTGTCTACTCAATTTTAACATCATATCGATAAGTCGCACCTAAGGATGAAATTTCTAGAAACTCTATTTCTTTCTGGATGTATCTATGTAGACCATCGTGGTACTTGAGCACCATATTTAACTCATAGTCTTTGATACCCAACTTGGTGTGCAAGGTATGGAAGACATTGGTGAACTCTGGCATTGTTTGGTCCCTTTCCTGTCGTAGTGTGGTCCATTTGATATATAAGTTGTCATAACTTCGAAAATGGTATTATTGTTCCTTAATAACATCCCTAAAGGAACCCCAAGTGGGTGAAACTACAAATAATGTAGATCCATTTGTTTCCTTTTGCTCACAAAACGTCTCCCACCAATCTTTGACATAGGGGACATTCTTGAGGAGCAAAAATGTAATCTTTTTTCTATCAAAAAAGTTGTGGACACAAAAATACCCTTTTAAAAGGTTTAACCATTTATCTACAACATTCACATCTATTTGGCCTTCGAATATAGGAATATCAAAATTGGTTTGTACCTTGAAAGGGGTGGTGCCTCCATTTGAGGCAGATGCGTCGCTTGTCAACAAACGTCAAAGGATTTGTGCAAAGTTTTCCATCATCTCATTCCTCTGTCACTCGAGGGATTCCTCGAGCAACATTTTGAAAGAACATATTGACCCATCGTATTTATTTTCTCCTTCCATGGAAGTTTTCTTGGGAATGCGAGAGAAATTGTGCTCAAGAGAAACAAGATTGAGACCTAACTCTCTATACCATGACCTCGCCGGGGACATGCACTAAAAAACAACAAGGAGTAGATCGCTTTGATACCATTTATATGGATTTATGAAAGGAACTAAATGAAAACACATATCTATAATATTAACATAGAAACAAATTGAATAATAATAGAGATACAGTAAAACTTGACTTCTATTAAATAAGAAATGTGTTGAAACTGTAAAATGTTGACTGAAACAAGCTTGCTAGAATGGCGGCAGCTTATCTCTAAGAAGCAATGTGATGGTTACACTCATTCACAAGAATATGAGTACAATGAGTCTCCCAAAATCCTTTTTACATCAAACATGGATTCCAAAACCCTACACATCCAAAAACATAACCCTAGGAGATGAGGCGCCAAAATTCATGTGGGCCCCGTTGGGGTAAGTTGGTACATCAACTTCTCGAGGTCGTAACTTTTGCATATGATCTTTGTTTTAGGTGCATCATATCCCATTGGAAAGGTCTATCCAAGGAATGCACAATATGTTGTCACACTCTAACTTTGTCTACAATGTGATTGTGGCAGGCCCAAAAAACATTGTTTAGGGCCTCAAAACGACCCTAGAAGTTGAGGACCCAAAAGCTAGAAACAAATTGCCAAGATGAAATCTGTATGTGAGCCATTTGGAATAGGTGGATCACCACCAATATCCACCTACATGCGAAGTAGGGTATGTATACCTCCATAGAATTTACCAGACAAATCATTGGGTGGAAGGGGTCCCTTGTCCCGCAAACAAGGGGTCTCATACACCAATTTTGTGTCTGGCTTGGTCGTGACCTTAAAATTAGATTATTATTATTAATACAAATTTAGTGGGAATATAGGTACTTAAGAACATATCCTCAAGGGTTATCTCAAGTGGTTTTAAGCCAGACGTGAATATATCCCTTATGAAGGAGGTCACGGGTGTTGTGAGTGAAATCTCTTTATGGACTAGCAAATAGGGTTAGACTTTGCATGTAGATATGACCTATAGAAAATCTACTTTCTACCTTTGTCCCCAGACTTAAATCCCATTTCTTTTTAGTAAATGCATGGCTAGATCAACCTACCTCGTTCCGGGCATTTGATTTCAATCCCTTGTCGCACTTGATTACTTGTTTTCGGTTCTCCTTTCCAATGTTGACCTGCATACAAGACAAGAAACAACTACACATGCATACTACCTATAGAATAACGGGTTAGAAATTCAAACATGTACTTAGCAAATTATGAATAACTCATGAATTGGGATGGGAAAATAACTTTGTTTATTACTTTGAATGAGTCAACTTACAAAAGTTGAGATCGACCACAGCTCCGCGAACCTGGTCCTGGGCTCCTCTTCGACTGTCCTCCAACTGATTTTCTTTGTATCTCCTTTGGCACAAGGAAGGATAAAGGGTTGGGACAATGGGAATACACAAATGGGCAGAGTTTCTTTGCTATATTTTTCCTTCTCCAAATGGGACCCCTACCCCTTCTTTTATAGGCTTAAAGGAGCTAGGTATTTGGACGAACCCTCGGCCATGCATGGCCGGAAGTTTCAGTTAACTCACCCATAGATTTTGTGTTCCATTGGCAACTTTCTTTTTTTCATGCTTTTGTCAGTCCACGCAGGTTGTTTTGGGTCAGCCAGCGTGTACACGCGTGCAGTAATGGAGTAGGGTGTGTGGGCCTTTATAAAAGAGGTTTTTTAAAGAGTTGTTCAGCAGTGCTTTGGCAAAGAAGGGATATGAGATGGCCTAATGCCAGGTAAGCATGTGTGGTGAAATTTAGGGTTATAACAGTTTCCCCCTAATGTGTGAGGGCAGAAGAACATCTGATGGCCGAAATACATTACCAATCTTTACTGATGTGTCGAACGATTGATCCCAAGGATCAGGAACCGTCTACAAAATAACAAATGTCTCACCGAGGCGGGCATACCCATTCTCAAGATAAAATAGAATCATGGCTACCAATCAAATACACTGTATATCCATGTCATATAACTATATAAAGAGTAGTCGCAAACAATACACAGCGGAGCTACATCTTGAAATCGAAAAGATATACATATAGAGTATCCATCTTCTAGAAGTTGATTCGGCCTGATGGTTGGAGATGAGGTCTTCAGAGCTCGAGCAACAACTTCAAAATCTTTGAAACTTGGGTAGGAGTGTAATATGAGTGTACGACTACACTACCCAGAGGTCTTCGATGGCTCATCGATCATGGACTAGATAATCTTGATGATCGGACTAAAGGCTTCATTGATTTCGAATAAGGACTTGATTGGACATTCAGGATGGACGGGTATGAGGAAAAGAGACATATTGCAGAGGGGCCGACTCAGGCTTGGTGACAAACTTCCCTTGGACAATAGCACGACAAATGATGAGACTCAGGCAGCATGGCTTTAATCATAAGTCTACGAAGCAGGAGGCAATGCAAACTCTCCAAATGTTTGGAAGGATAAACAAACAGTGGAGGACACAACTCTAAAAAGATTCCTAAGGTCATACTACATCCCATAGTCTGATGATCAAATGGACAGATGTGCTTTTTCTAAGGGCGACTCATTATGCTACCAATAAAGAAAATACTTTTCCCTTCCTCTTTTTGGGGTATATTTGATTTTTTTTGTCTTTTTCAATAATATTGGGAAAAATAATAAAGGAATATTACGTTACAATGGAGGAACAAGTGTTGCAAACATACAAGTTCAAGGCACAAGGACAATACTGATGTTCTAGTAGAATGATACTCGGGAAAAATCCTCTGGGGGCCAAAGGTGTTAAGACGCATAAGCAAACTGTTACAAGGCTGGCGTATAAGGTATGCAAACGCGGTTAATAAAACACACAATGGTAACTTCATTCGATGTAAGTTTAACGAGCCCAAAGAAGGTAAGCTCGGTGGTTTTTCATATTTAGAGAGTCTGAAAAAACATAAAGGAGACTCCATTGGGGTACCTTTTTTGAAGATAGTCTAGTCGGTTCGAAAAAGGGGTAAACTAGAACCAATAAGACGTCGATTCAAAACCATTTTAACAAGTGTGACAAGGACAAGATCACTCGGCTATTTTTTCATTTTTAAGGAGTCTGAAAAAAGCTTAACTATGGACTCTGTCAGGAATGTTCTTCTGGACCAGTTTAACAAGTGTGAAAGAATAAGGTCACTCGACGAGCTTTTCAATTTTAGGGAGTCTGAAAAGAGCTTAAATATGGACACCGTGGGGGTTCCTTCTTCGTAAGTTTAATCCCTATGGATCGAAAAAGGGATAAAATTATACTTGAGAGTACTCTTCTATAGAGATGAAGTTCCATAGAGTATACCTTTGTTCGTACAGTTGAACTTCCGGACCGAAAAAGGGGTAAACTACTGTCGGACAGACGTGACTTCAAATTTTAGTTTAACGAGCGTGAAAGGCCACAATATCGCTTGAAATTTTTTTCATATTTAGAGGGTCTGAAAAGGGATTAAAAGAAGACCCATTATTTTTTGGGAGTCCTGAGGGTGAGGCAAGAGTGAAGAAGAATCATGCAAATGAGGCTCAAACTCGTATTAAGGAAAAACTGCAAGGACTCCCGAGCCTATAGTGTTGTAGAGACAACATGAATACCATAATGCAACCACGATCTACCTAGGGCATCCATGTTTCGGTAGGCTCTACCACCAAGTTGCGACACTTCTAAAGTAGATCTGATGGTTCTGTGTCACAATCTGATGGGATCCATCCTATGGCAAATGAAAAAGACAATGAGATACAAAAATCAGGGTAGAAACCTAACCTATATGCTCAATTTGATCGTCGGAAAATTTTTCATGGACCGTCAAAATTACTCAAAACTTCCCAAAAACTGTCCCAATACCCGATCAAATCCCTCCGATGCAACTCCTGAATCACTCTAAATGGTTTTTAGTATAAAGAAAATGATAAGGGAGGCCAAAAAAGTGACAAAAAGAAGCCAAAAAGTCTATAAATAGAAACCGACAGCTCATTATCACCATTGTTGATTTGGAAATTGACTCTAGAGCCAAAAGACCCCCTTTGATAAAAGCGGTGATTACGGGAGCTACAGTGGATGAAACAAACTTCTGTCTGGACCAAGTAAGTACAAACTCCCCTATCTAGCTATTCCATTCTTTATTTTTACTTTGCATTTCATTTTTTGGGTGGGCGTCGACCTTTAAAAGGTCAGCCCTAGGTCCATGCAGGTTGTCTCTAGACAGGCCACGTGTATACTCGGGCAGAGTAAAACTTGCCCGCATGTACATGTGACTGTCACCTAGACAACACGCATGGACCTCCCTTTATAGACAAAAAAAAAATCAAAAAACACTCACTCACCCTCCTGAACCTTGTTGTTTTGGCAGGATGTATGTCCACTGGAGGGAAAGAGAGCATGAAGAAGTTGGTGAGTTGGTTGCGGGAGGTCCGAATGTCGTGGCCGCCTTAATGCAATGTGGTTTGTTAAAGTTCTTCCTATGTTCATTTATGCAGGCCCAACCGAGGCTACTGAATGCCTTGGTTGACTATTGGCACCCTGATGCAGAGGCTTTCATGCTAGAGGGGCAATCACTAGTGCCCACCACCAAGGATATCTACTTTTTGACTAGCCTCTCAAAGAGAGGGGAACCATTCAATTTTAGGACGTTTCTGTCGGGGCTACATAACATAGCAGAACTGATATCCCTATACTGTGAGGCTGGGGCTGCATAACATAGCGGAACTGATATCCCTATACTAACCTATCACTGCAAGCAATATTATTGCTCATTGGGCGGATTACCGGTTCAGTGGCCTTGCATCAGGCGTCCCGCACACAGATGAACTGTGTTGTCTAGTGCTTGAATGCACAAATTTTTGACTGGAGTACTACACTACTAGAGTGTATGAAGAGGCAATTGACAGATTTTCGTCAGCGGACACAGAGGAACTTCAAGTTTAGGACTATTTTGTGTTCGTTCTTTTTCAAGAGAGTTCCGAGTTTTAGTCCTCGGGTAGTGGTATGAGGACATCAGGCCTCTTTTCCTACTGTGTGTAGATGGGCAGTATTACTGCCACGATAGGGTGGTGGAAGGACCAATGAGTCCTTCGATGATGACTTTTTTGCATGGCTATCACGGCAGATCCCGGTTACAGAGGACTACCCCTATGCCGGGATTGATTTTTTGAGAGACCCGGAGATACCAGTACCTCTTGGTGAGGAGCGAGCGAAGATGGGTAAGTCTCCACCTTTGTAGTTTTTTTGTTGTATATGTAATTTTTATGTTGTTTTGTTATATATATCATTTTTTTTTTTGTTATGCCAGAGTATTTGACGAATATGTGTTCATTGTGTGCAGATGTGGGACCAGTGCTACCTGTCGATTA
Organism: Picea engelmannii; assembly: GCA_009831015.1. Classification (NCBI taxonomy): domain Eukaryota; kingdom Viridiplantae; phylum Streptophyta; class Pinopsida; order Pinales; family Pinaceae; genus Picea; species Picea engelmannii. Next base: position 304,988 of record ML785933.1, read on the forward strand.
TGCAAGGAACATGCGTCGTCCTCGGCCAGGGGCTGCAGCCGCCACTGTCGGAGGACCAGCAGTAGCAGGAGACCTCCCAGCTGGGGAGGCTGAGAGGGTACTTAGACGAGTTGAGTGGAACTTTACTGCACTCACTCGCATAGTCCCGATGGCAGAGATTGAGGACCTGTCACCATCCATGCAACCTCATGTAGTGGGGGCACCTTGGACGTGGGTCCGATTGTTTAGGCGTTTAGCCCATGCTGTGGACCAGTATAATAGGGCCCATAGGCCCTGAACCTATTTAGACATTTTACGTGCCACGAGCACTACTTGTATATATGTTTTGAGGGCATAAGCCCTGTGACTCGTTATTGGTCCTATTTTTTAGGCGCTTGCGTCCATCTATGTACTCTGGTTACTTTATGATATTATATATGGTTTTTTTTGGTCTTTTGTGTCTTATGGATCATGTGTACAAATAACATATTTACATGCTTATGTTAATGTTCTTTCATATGTGTGCAAGATGCCAATCTAAAATTTGATTAGCTAGAGTATCTGTAACTTGGTTTAATCTCCTAGGAACATCAAAATATGTAATATAATCAAAGTTTCGTTCTAAGAGACGTACCCTAAGGAATCATCGGTGTAAAGTTGGATCATGAACCTGGTACACTCTGTTTAATTGAGACACAACCAGTTGAGCGTCGAGATAGACCCGAAGATGAGAGATACCCAATGACAAAGCATCACGAAGCAATTCAATAACTGCACTATACTCGGCAACATTATTTGTGGTGTCACCTAAGCATATACCTCCAAAAGATAACAACTGGCCTTGAGGTGTGAAGATTGCCCAAGCTGCGGAGGCAAGCCTCCGAGTGTGTCAACTAGCACCGTCTGCATACCCAATGAACACCTCAGAATCACTTGACATTTGCCACGGTGATGAAAGATCATATCAACAACACATCCATAACACTTAAAAGAAACTAAAAAGTAATGGTACAAAGACTATACATATGTTACAAAAAGTTACCCACAGTGACCTGCCTATGAGTAATACTTCTTGAGGTAGAGCCCATTTCTAGGCTCCACCAAAGCATTCCCTTCGAAATCAACCAGACGATAGGCGCCCTTTTTTAATACCTCTTTTATGATGAAAGGCCTGAACCACATGGGTTTGAATTTGCCTGCCCCCAGGGGGTCCTTATCTTGGTCATAGACCAGGACAAGGTCACCTTCAGAGAAAATACGAGGATGAATGGACCTATCATATTGACACTTGACCTTATGTTTGTGAGCCTCGTTGGCCAGGTCCGCATCACGATGTTGTTCATTAAGTTGCTCAAGGTATACTAACCGTTCTTCGAGTGGAGAAGTGTTTGGCAATAATTGTACTTCCAATTTTAGAGACAGGATCTGACATTCGATGGGCAAGACTTCCTCCAGCCTATAAACGAGTTGAAAAGGTGAGAAACTGGTTGTAATCTTAACAGATGTTCGGTAAGCCCATAATGTCGAGTATAACATCAAATGCCAATTTGACTTGGCTGAGTTGATAGTTCGTTGTAGAATAGTCTTAAGAGTTTTGTTTACATCTTCCACCTTCCCATTGGCCTGGGGGTAGTAGGGTGATGAATGTTCTTTCTGTAACCCAAGCTTTGATGTTAATTCGGTCATCATCTGATTTTGAAAGTGACTGCCATGGTCAGTGACAATCTCCCTCGGGATGTCGAACCTTGCTATGATTTGGTTGAATAAAAAGAGAGTTACAGTCTCTCCATCATCGTTAAATGTTGGCATAGCTTCGACCCACTTTGTGAAGTAGTCTATAGCTACGATGATATAGCGGTGCCCCCTTGCTGAAGGGGGGTTGCAAGTAGTGCAATCAATCCCCCACTTGGTGAAGGGTCCAACTGTGATGATGGGAAACATGGGAGCGGGATGTTCCCTCATCTTCCAAGAGAAGATTTGGCATGGATGGCACTTCTTGACTGATTCGATACAATCTTTGATAAGTGTCGGCTAGAAGTAACCTACTCATAGAATCGTTTGGGTTGTTGCCAACCCAGAAAAATGACTGCCACAAGCTCTGGTATGGAAATCGTTAAGCACGATAACTACCTCCTCATGAGTGAGACATCGGCATAGGATGCAATCTACACCTCTCCGATACAACGTATCATCGAGTATGAGATAATTCTTAGCCTGATGGCGTATACATCGACGCTCATCACGAGAAGCAGAAGTGGGGCACTTCAAAGTTTGGAGATAGATAAGTATATCTCCGTACCAAGGATCCAAAGATGTGATCAAAAACATATCTCCCCGGATAGGCGATTCTTCAGGCATAACGTCACCTGACTCAACCGGAAGTTATGAAATAATCTCTGCGAAGACCAGTGACTTTTTGGACTTTGCTGAAAGGAAGTCTAAGTCAAACTCCTGGAGGATGACTATCCATCTACTGATTTTTCTGCCTATTACCCGTCGTGTCAACATGTACTGGAATGGATTCACGACAGCAATGATGGTGGTCTTGCGAAACAGAACGTAATGACGGAACCGTTGAACAACATGAACTGCTACCAACACAAGTTTTTTGATATGATAATAATTGGGTTCCGGTACTACGAGGCCTCGGCTCAGGTAATAGATCACATATTCTGAGAACAAGTCATCTTCCTGAACTAAAACCATGCCAATGGTTGACTCTGCTGCAGCCAGATATAATTAGAAATCTTTGTTATAGTTAAGTGGCTAGAGCAGAGGAGAAGTTGTGAGGGCATGTTTTAATGCGTCGAAAGAGCATTGAGCGGCATCGTCCCAGTAAAAAGGAACGTCTTTCTTCAGTAAGTGCATAAATCCCTTGGTGATTTCAGCATAGTTGGCAATGAAGCGTCGTAAAAAGTTCGCCTTGCCTTGTAGACTCTGAAGTTGAAGGATTGTGCATGGGGGGGGAAACTAGATTATTGCCTCCACCTTGAGAGGATTAACCATGATCCTTGTTGTTGATACGATGAAACCTAACAAAAGTCCTGACGTTACGCAGAAGCTGCACTTATTTGGATTCAATTGAATCCGAAAGTAGTGACAACGTTCGAAGATAAGTCTAAGGTGTGTGCGATGATCTGTTCTCTTGCGAGATCGTGATGCTAAATCATCTAGATAGGCCTCGACTATATACTTGAGGTCATGGAAAGCAAAAGACCTGGCCCACTGAAAGGTTGCTCCAACATTTTTAAGACCAAAAGGCATATTACGATATGCGAATGTACCCCAAGGACAAATAAATGTCATTTTGTGTTGGTCTTCTGGTTTGATTTGTATTTGATTATATCCCAAAAAACCGTCCACGAAAGAAAAGGCTTCGCAACCAACACATTCATCAATGATCTGGTCTATGACTGGTGTTGGAAAATTATCTTTGGGACATGCCTTGTTCAAATCATGGAAATCGGTACATACACGAATCGTGCCTTGTTTTTTATTGACCGGCATAGGATTTGACACCCATTGAGTCAAATGGATAGGATAGATAAAACCTGCCTTTAGCAATTTATCAACCTCAACCTTAATGGTTGCTGCTTTCTTAGGATTAACTAGACAAAGCTTCTGCCGAACAGGCTTGGCATCGGGATACATTGTAATGTCATGTTCAACTATTTTTGGGTCAATACCTGGCATTTCCTCATAAGACCAGGAAAAAACGTCGTGAAATTCTTTGAAAAGATCTTTGTAGATTTGAATCTCTTCGGGGGAGCAGTCAGATCTAATGAAAACATTCTCCATGACGCCAGGGTTTCAAGAGATATTGATCGGTATAGTGTTAGCAATAGTTTCCATATTTCCCTCAGCATAAATTTTGTGTGTAGCTAAGAGATTAATAGGGCATGACTGATCTCCCGTCATGGTCACGGTGAATTCTCCTGCTTCAATTTGGCTTAACTCTGGGAGAAAATATGATCTATGATGAAGATCTTCCCAAGGTTTATCCAGACTAGTCATTGCTTCGATTACTGCTTCGTCAGAAGGCAAGACTAAGTCTAACGAATCAGTGTTAGCGAGAGAACCCTGAGCCTAAATAGGCTCTAGAAGTGGATCTGACTCTTGTGCAAGAGTCAGATCAGTGTTAGTTGAAGCTTGTTGGACTAAAGAGTACACTACTTTAGCTGCAGACAAGGGCATGGACATGCCCGGGTGCCCTGTCTCATCCATCGTGGCCGATGGGGAAGGAAGTATCCATGGATCCTTGAAGTAATTCATGCGGAATGACAAAACCTGAAAAATCTCAACCTTATGGTGATTGGATATAAATTTGATATCGTCGTGAGGGGGCGGGTAATCGAAGGTACCCATCAAGGATGGGCACAAATCAAATCCTACGTTGATGACACCTGGTTGAGTATTGTCAATCATCGAGACCGTGGATGCCCCCAAAGCAGGGTCAGGTCTGGAGAAAGACAATTGATCGATGGTCACTATCCGGCCCTCATGTGGAAACAACAAGACCCAGAAAATTGTAGAAACCGCAGCTTGCATAGCATAAGTCTAACTCCTTCCTAACAAGAGGTTATAGTTGAGGGGAGCATCGACTACCTCTACTTCGACACACACGGTCTTCCCTCCTAACTGCACAGGGAAAGAAGGAACGATGCGATGTGGTCGGAACGAACGACCATCGAAAGCGGTGAGGAGAGTAGGTGACGGAGACAAAACGGGTTGGCCAATGGCCTTCCAACATGCCAACGACATAACGCATGTCGAGGCGCCCTCATCAACCACCGTGCAAAAGATATTCTGAGTAAAAATTTTCATGGGATAAGCCACTACTATCTGAAATGCTATGTGGTAAGGTAGACGAGGTTTTAAGTCGGTTGTATCCAGTATGATTATACCCAGATTACAAGTCTCGGTAGATCCTAAAGAGGTTAACAAGGATTTCCTCTGGGAAGGGTAGCAGGGATGATTTTAAGGATGGACATTTATTTTAAAATGTAGAAACCTTGGCGAATCTTACTAATCCTCCATATGCCAACTATAAATGTTTGGCTATATTTTTGTAAAATATTCAAATTTCTAAGGATTTTATATAGTTTTTATAAAATTTTGGCGATTTTTAAAGTAAAATAATTTTATCCTATAGAATTTGGGCGAATCATTTTTAAAATAGTGAATCTCGTTTTTGGAAAAACCATGGAAAATTAGCCCAAGAGCGAAATTTATCCCCTAAAATCATCCATGAAGGGTAGCTTTGGAGGACCTCCAAAAAGGACATCGCACAAGGGGTTTGTGATAAATCCTCCACCACAGAGTAGTTCTGGGCAGCCCTTGCATTTGGGTTATGAGAAGCTTTTTTAAATGAACCTTTGGGAATGCGTGTCATTGTTTCTCCCAAGGTCTTCTCAATCTATAGAGGAAGAGATGGGAGGTCAGCTTCTTTACCCTTCTCAGAAGTTCTTGGTTTACTATAGTCGTGCGATCTAGTCGATATAAAAGCATCACCCCTAACCATATATACATTCGCGGATTCAGGGTTGTTCGGAGGAGGACAGGGTTCTTGGTTGCCCCCTTCTGTGCTTCCAGAGGCTTGAGTTAGATTTTTCCCATGTTGAAATGGATTGGTCAACACCGCCTACTATTGTTGCGTGACAAAGTTTTGGGCCTCTGCAAGTTGAGGACATAGATTGTTCAAGTGGTCTTCCGTGCACAAGTTGCATGGATACCTCGCCTTCCATTTTTCAGTGTTGTCCCTGCCAACATTATCAGTGGGTTTTTTATCCCCCTTACCCTTCTTCTGTTGTTTTTTCTTTCCTTCAAGTTGTTGGGTGGCCTTTGGGTTAGTCGACTGTACTATGTGTACTACCGACATTTTGGTAGGGGGAGCAGCCAAAGCAGTAGTTTGGTTGGCTGCTATGTGTTGTATAGATAACTACTGCAACCGCTTCGTCAATTGCTCAACGAGATTTGTTTGTGCTGAACCAACAATACCATCAGCATGTGGTCCATCTCTCTGTCTAGTTTTATCCAGTATTGAACGTGGCGCATCTGGAAAGATGTTGTATAATAAACCAGACTGAGAATAGATGAGCTCAAACTGTTGAGCCCTCATGATGGCATCTTCTTCGAAGAACACTCCTGACGTCGCGATGTCTTTTGATAAGTGCGGGACCAAAGACTTAAGGAACCACTCAAGAAAGAATGCTGGTGGGACTGGCACCTTGATTAAACTCTTCCAGTGTCTCCATTCTCGGATGTGATCAGAGATATGGTCTATTGTTGTCTGTTTGACATTGGCGAGCAGCTCGGTGCTAGCGTCGTATCTCACAAGTAACTGGAAATGGTTCAGGAAATCCATCGCCAGTTCACCAAAAGAAGAGTATCTTGAGGGATCGATCTCAATGTACCATTTCGTGGCATTCCCAATGAGAGTACACTGAAACAATCACAACTGTATGGAGTCATCTTTCAATGAGTTAGATGAGCACCAAAGATGAAAGGTAGTCACATGATCTCCTGGATCTTTGTTAGGTTTGGCTTCAAACTTTGGGATGTCCTAAGGCAACTTCGTTGGCATAAGAGGCCAATGTGAATTGTGACAAATAGGGTCATTCAACAACCTTGTCAAATCTAGCAAGTGCAAAGTCGCCAGGAAGGGAAGTTTGGGTTGTTGGTGATAACCTGGGAAAAAGGGGCCTGGGGTTTGACTGGCACCAGGTTGCTAGGAAAAGTTTGGCTGTTGGCCCAGATTCTAGTAGAAACCATGGCCCTGGCTAGTGTATGGATTTTGCATATGTGGAGACATCATTGACTGATTTCCCAAATAGGACATAGATTGTTGGGAATGCATTATATTCGAAGGACTTTGGGAAGGGTTACCCCATGCCGGTCTCGTGGGGATAGGCATAGTAGTTTTTCCGGGGTTCCATTGATTGTGAAAAGAATTACCCCAGATCGGCATTCCGGATGAGGGAATGGATCCCTGCCAAGAATTCCAAGGCCCTGATGTGGAAGAAGTTCCTAGGTTTTCCCCCTGTGCAGGAATAGTACCCTGCATAGGAGTAGATTATCCAAAAATGGGGTTGCCCCCAGTCGGGAAAGCGACTGATGAGAAGGTGTTGTTACCAAACGCTTCGTTCAAAGAAAATGGTGTCGAACCTACCGGCATACTATGCGAAGGTGGTCCTTGACTCCCCTCTCTAAATAATCTATTGTGTGTAGGTTTCCTGGCGGATTATTGATGCGAGTCGTCGAGTGAAGGGGACGAAGGAGGGATATGACCTCCTCTGTAAGGGAAAGCATTAAAAGAAGAAGGAGTGCCCCCCATGTGACCTTGCAGAGGAGCGCTAGAGATCCCTGGCCCCAGACCTAAAGTCTGTAAAGTGGATTAAGAAAGTACATGAATTGTACCTGAACTAGGCATCCTTTATGAGAATGGAGGGCCTACCACACTTTGTGTGAAAGGGGTTGTGTCCATCGCCAAAGACGGGATCAGACCACTATGCGATGTAGAAGCGGTCAAGACCATGGTGGCTTGGACCGATGACAGTAGGTTAGGAGTGAAAACTCTCCTGTGGGGACAACCGTAGTGGGAATGGAAGAATTTCCAGAGGGAGTAACAACATTTGTTTCCATTGTTGTGTGAAACACTGTCTAGCACTCGTAAAATTGGATTGGTACGATGAAAGGTGCCAAGAAATCAATGGTTAGGGTTTCAACTGGGCCAAGAGCATGTGCTTCAAAGTCCAAAATGGTTGTTTCCTCCAGTTGTTGGTCGGGCACAATTGCTTGTAACCCGATCACTTCAAAATACCCTTGTTGGTCTATCTTTCGCCTCAATGGTGGCGGGGGTGGCTCTAGTGTAACCAGCGATAGACCAAGAAGCCTTCGTGACCGGCGGAGCTCATGATCCTCCACTATGTGAGAATATCAAAGACACTCTAAGGTATTCTAAACGCTCAAAAGTAACACACACTAAAAAATTCCCTAGACGATAAGACAGGAAAACACTAAACTAATTGGAAGAACAGTTACAACAACCAACACTAGAGAAACTTACCGGTGCAAGTGCAACTCGAACACGGAAGCACCCTCCGAGTATACTCTAAAAAGCGTTGTCCAATGTCTATCCTAGGTACCGTGGTATACCCCCATATTCACCTGTGTATGTCCCTAAAAAAGATAGGCAACTAGGTTGTCAGCGCGCAAACAGACACCAGGTGGGTACAGTCGAAAGTCGGGTAGACCACAATGAGAAGGGTATCGAGCCCGAAACCTGTCAAGAGTATCGAAAGCAAGTGGTCCGGAAGACAACTGAGGACCTCGAATGGATTCGAGACCCATGAAGCCCCGTGGCAAATGCAATCAACGAAATCCCAAGACAAGCCCTCTATATGTGTTCTCCACTATGATTGGTCCAGCTTCGGAGGGGTTATCTCTGCTACCTTTCTGCACGCAACCTCGTGTTTATCCCCTGTGTTAGAGGGGGGTAGCGGATAAATTTCACGACACTGGACTTAGACACTCCCTAACTCAGAATCCAATGTTTGATTTTGAATGGCCTTGAAGAGTTTCCTCTCCAACCTAATCCAAGGCCCTAATCCTGAACTAGTTGGTGAACCCTACAAACATGAAAGTCTAATAACTTTTAGATTTTAGCGTTAATTTTATGGCTTTGTCTTATGTCAAGAGGTATGGAAGTGAAACTGATGATGTGTAATAGACGAAAGAAAAAATGAATAAAAAGATGGAAACAAAAATTTTTCTTAATGCAAAATTTAAACAACTTTTCAAAAAAAAAAAAAAAAAATTTAAACTTTTCTAAGATTTTGGACAACAAACTCAAAAGAAATTTCACTTGACTACAAGCTACTTATGATCTAAGTAAACTGCAAAAACTTATGAAATAAACGACTTTTCCTTGGCTAATAATGCAGAAACACACTCTTCAACCAAACCAGAAAATGAAAAGAGATTTTTTATTTTATTTAAATGCTTGATAAAGCAAAAAGGAAAACTACCAACAAGAAAAAACCAAGAAAAACAATTCTAGCCTAATCGCAGATCGCAAAGAATCAAGTCAAAAATCACACACTAACAATTTAAAAAATGACTCTTACACTTGTCTAAAAACCTTAAAAAATTCTTTTATTTTTATGACAACTTTTTAAATGAGAAAAAGCAAGCTAAAGGTAAAATTAATCCTAAGCTACTAACTGCTAAGACAAAGATTCAAATACCTGAGAAAAACTAAAAACAGACAGACCAAACCAGGAAGAGACCACTGATATTGATAACCAGAGTCTTCTGAAGGCTTGGACACTCTTTTTTAATAGAAAAAGCAAACAATGTAAGGAAAAATTTATAAAGCCAAAAAATCTGAGATAAGACTGCAAACAAACAAGACTCGGATAGAATTCCAGAAAACCCCCTGAGAATATGTGATTCTGATAGGGAAGAGGATGACTGCCTCAGAAGTTCTCTGAACTCTACACGCTACTGCTACTTCTTCATCTAGCATTCACACGAGGGCCAGGAATGATTTTAAGGATGGAAATTTATTTTAAAATGTAGAAACCTTGGCGAATCTTACTAATCCTTCACATGTCAACTATAAATGTTTGGCTATATTTTTGTAAAAATATTCAAATTTCTAAGTATTTTATATAGTTTTTATAAAAAAATTGGGATTTTTAAGGTAAAATAATATTATCCTATAAAATTTGGGCGAATCATTTTTAAAATAGAGAATCTCATTTTTGGAAAAACCATGGAAAATTAGTCAATGAGCGAAATTTAGCCCCTAAAATCATCCCTGACGCGGGCTGTAAGAGAGTAGGGAGCGGGTACACGCGTTCAGACCTTATGCAGGCTGTGTGTATCTCTATGGGTCCCAAAAAACATAGTCAAGCAAATAACAGAGAAAGTTGGTATGGAAAGCCAGACTCCCTGCTAGCTCAGAACTTACAGAAACTAAAAGAAAAAACAGGCAAGAAAAACTAGTCTTTTAAACTACCCAAAAACTAAATAAAATTCCAAGAACCCTAGAGATCTCCCCAGTATGGTCGCCAATTCTGTTGTGAGGGAAATCTTCTTACGGACTAGCAAATAGGGTTAGACTTTGCATGCAGATATGACCTATAGAAAATCTACTTTCTACCTTCGTCCCCAGGCTTTAATCCCATTTCTTTTTAGTAAATGCATGGCTAGATCAACCTACCTCGTTCCGGGCGTTTGATGTCGATCCCTTGTTGCACTTGATTACTTGTTCGTGGTTCTCCTTTCCAATGCTGACCTGCATACAAGACAAGAAACAACTACACATGCATACTACCTATAGAATAACGGGTTAGAAATTCAAACATGTACTTAGCAAATTATGAATAACTCATGAATTGGGACGGGAAAAGCACTTTCTTTATTACTTTGAATGAGTCAACTTACAAAAGTTGAGACCGGCCACCTCTCCGCAAACCTGATCCTGGGTTCCTCTTCAACTGTCCTCCAACTGCTTTGCTTTGTATCTCCTTTAGCACAAGGAAGGCTAAAGGGTTGGGACAATGGGAATACGCAAATGGGCAGAGTTTTTTTGCTATATTTTTCCTTCTCCAAATGGGACCCCTACCCCTTCTTTTAGAGGCTAGAAGGAGCTAGGTATTTGGATGAACCATCGGCCATGCATGGTTGGAAGTTTTAGTTAACTCACCCATAGCTTTTGTGTTTCGTCGACAAATTTACTTTTTTCGTGCTTTTGTCGGTCCATGTGGGATGTTTTGGGTCAGCCAGCGTGTACACGCGTGCAGTAATGGAGTATGGCGCGTGGACCTTTATAAAAGAGGTTCTTTAAAGAGTTGTTCAGCAGTGCTTTGGCAAAGAATGGATATGAGATGGCCTGATGTCAGGTAAGCATGTGTGGTGCAATTTAGGGTTATAACAACGGGTTCGAATCCCTTGCTCCCCCTTGGGGTTAGACCCCATAGTCAGGGCCGATGGTTTATTCTATTTACCATCCACAAAGTGGGGAAGTACTCGGGGGTTTCCCACAAATTCTTACCTTGGAAAATAAATGGTACTTAAGAACATGTGTTTCCTCCTAAGAGGTCACAAGTTCAAATCCATAGGGGGGTATGCTATGTATACCTCTGTAGAATTTAGCAGTCAAATCCCAGCCTAAAGGGGGTCCCTTGTCCCACAAACAAGGGGGTATCATACACCAATTTGATGTTTGGCTCAGTCATAACCTTAAAATTATATATATAATGAGAGAATATTAGCTATCATTATATAGAGTAAAGAAACATTGTTGATTATGATTATAATTATAAGATTATTTAATTTGATGTAAAGAAACAATATTAATTATGATTGTAATTATAAAAGAAATATTCAATGTTGAATTTTTATTATAATTAATGGTTGGTAAGGTTAGGAAGCTATACCTAATTTATTAAAATTATATGTTAATGTGATTTTTTATATTTAAATGATATATTATTGTGGATGAATTTGAGAATATGTTTTGAGTTATTTTAATAAAATAAATAATTTTACAATTTAATATTAAACAAAAGAAAATCATTAAAAATATCCATTTACAATGGTTTAATTATGATGCTTAAAATAATTAAAATTATAATAGAAAAAATGCATATTAAATATCAATATGATCTATATTTATGAGAATTTTCTCAATTCTCCTTTGTCTATGACGATGACAATGATGATGATGATGATGTTGGGGATGATGATGATGATGATGATGATGATGATGACCATGATAATGACGATGGATATGACGATGACGATGATGATGACAATGGAAATGATGATGACAATGGTGATGATGATATTGACCATAGCGATGACGATGATGATGATGATGATGATGGAGATGACAATGGAAACGATGATGATGATGACAATGGTGATGAAAATGGTGATGACAATGATGATGACAATGGCGATGATGATGATGACCATGGCGATGACAATGATGATGACGATGATGATGAAAATGATGATTGCAACAATGACGTTGATGATGATGACGACTGCGACAATGATGATGATGACGATGATGATGGAAATGAAGATGACAATGAAAATGACTATGATGATGATGATGACCATGTTGATGATGATGGCGATGACGATGATGATGAAAATGGAAATGATGACGATGATGTCCATGAAGATCATGATGGCGATGACAATGGTGATGATGATGATGATGAAAATGGTGATGACAATGGAGATGATGATGATGATGATGATGATGATGATGATGATGATGATGATGAAAATGACGATGATGATCATGATGATCATGAATGCGAAAATCACGATGATGATTATGATTACGACCATGGTGATGAAAATTATGATGATGATGATGATGATGAATGCAACAATAATGATGACGACAATGACGATGATGATGACAATGACGATGATGATGATGATGATGACCATGTTGATTATAATGGTGATGAAAATGATGATGATAATGGAAATGATGATGGTGATGACAATAATGATGAAAATGGCGATGACGATGAAAATGGTGATGATGCCAATAGCAATGATGACGACGATGATGATGACGATGGAGATGATGATGATGATGATGATGATGGAAATGGTGATGACAATGATGATGACAGTGACGATGATGATGATGAAAATGACGATGACGATGATGATGATGAAAATGACGATGACGATGATGATGATGATGATGATGATGATGATGATGATGACAATGAAGATGACTATGATGATGACAATGATGATGTTGATGATGATGACAATGATGATGAAGATGACGATTATGATGATAATGAGGACGATGATGAAAATAATGATGATGACAATGATGTTGATGACCATAATGATGAACATGTTTATGATGATGGAAATGGCGATAATGATGACAATGGCAATGATGACAATGATGGTGATGATGATGATGATGATGATGGCAATGACAATGGAGATTATGATGATGAAAATGGTGATGATAATGATGATGGTAATGGAGATGATGATTAAAATGGTGATGATGATAGTGGCGATGATGAAAATGAAGATGATGATGATGATGACGACAATGACAATGTCGATGATGATGACAATGAAAATGACGATGACGATCATGATGAACACGATGATGAAAATTATGATGATGATGAAGACTATGAAAATCATGATGATGATGATGATGACCATGGAAATGATGATAACTCCTACATTTCATCATTTTTTTAATATCATTGATCATATTTTTATTCATCCAAGTCTACATCTGTATCATCTAGTTCATAATTGACATTGAAAGGATTGACCATATCAACGTCATCATCAGTGTAATTTTTTATAATAACATCGTCAATATCATCATCAAGAACATTTCCATCTACATCTGGCTCAACTCCTTCGACTTCTTAATTTGACGATACAACTATCTCATGCTTCTCTACATCTTCTTCTTCTTCAATATCATCTTCTTCTAGTACATTATTCTTTGTAGGACTTCCTTTTGGATCATACATAACAATGTACGACCAACCTACTTTACCTGGAACCTATGAATAAAAGACTTTCGCATGTTGTCTTAGAAGAACATAAGTTTCTATACCCAGCTCAAACATCCTTGTATCGACCATGGTAAATACATTGGTATGCTCAATAATAGTTCTATCTAGATCATGTTCTTTCATCATTAACCTATACCATTTGACCTCGAACAGAACTAACTTGAAGGATTTAAAGTCATGCTTGATTATATCATCCAAATACCCATAGTATCTATTTTTTGATATTGTTGGATTCCTGTCACTCCTTGAGGAAATATTAGTGACTTGAAATACTAGAGTTATCCCATAATTAGAGTTTTTCTTATTCTCATCCAACTTTTTGATGAAACATTTATGACCATTTCACCATATATCCTTGTGGTGTGTCAACTTCAATATGTTTAACACGTAAAAATGCATTATCAAACAATAAACATATTTAGACTTAGAATTTTTTTATAAAAAACCACACCACATAGATGAATATATTGGAAAAAAACTAAAACATGATGTGGGTGAATAATATGGTTTTTTGTTTATCTTTTAAACCATATGCTAAATGAATTTTCCTCTGAGTAATATTGGTACATTGATTATGATGAGATTCTTTAAGCAAAGTATCCACCCCTTCCCATGATAACCTAACATTACATTGTAGACATCAATCTATCCATACCTTCATCCAATCAAGATTGTTTGTGATGTATAAATGTAGTGCATCCCGCTCTCGACCAACTGTATGAAAAAAAAATAAAAAATACTAATTATAATAAATATTAATAATTGATCATGGAAGATAAATAAAAATCAAATAAGTACAATATAGAAACAAATAAATATCAATGCAAAGTATTATAGATATCTACCATCTAATTATATTTCACTTACCTCATTCTACCTTTCCTGACCAGGACCTCCCCTTCAAATTTTTTGAAGGAATTGACATCCCAAATCCGAGGAAGCTTCATGATTGTTTTTGCTAATTTAAGAAGAAACTAACTAATATACACCAAATATTGATATACCATATATCCCTCCACCATAGAACCCTCGGGACGTGCTCCTTTTCTAACGAAATCCTTCAATGACTTCAAGTTCCTCTCCACCATCCATATTAGCCTTGTGTGTATAGGTCCACGCATTTCAATCTCCTCAACTCGGTGTACGAGGTAGTGTTCTTGTGCATTGAAAAATGTCGTAGGTAGATACTTTTTCATTTCACACATTATCCGATGAATTTCTCTCCTCCAATATTTTATATCTTCTTTATGGATTTCTTTAGATGAAAAACACCTACATATGATATAAAAAATCAAATCATAGGTTTCAATAACATAGTATATACATTGAAAGTAAAACAAATGTCGACAAGTTGAGCAACAAATATTTTGCATATAAATCATTAATATTTACCTCATGTATTTTCCAAGATCATATATAACTTGTTTTAAATTATTGTCAAAGTTGTCAGGGAGGGATAGAGGTAGAACATATTGTAACAATAAAAGGATAATTTTTTTTAAATAAAAACAAATTATAATACTAAAAAGTTGTATATTAACCAAATATATAAATCTACCAAAATAATTACCTTAATGAAGGTATTCTAGTCATGAGTTTTCACCCTACCAAATTCACCTTTCTTCATTAATATATTCTTTAAGTTTGAATCAAATCTGGTGGGAAATTTAATTTTGTAAATGACCTATTATACACCATTGCTTTCCTTCTATGTAAATAACCATGGAAGACTATTTCGGTGTCCATTTCTATTTGAATAAATCACATTTTGCAATGCATGATTGGCTTCCTGAATGTGAGTACAAATTTTGACAATTGTTTCTTTGTCCCTCCTTCCATCTACAATTCTCCACAACATTTATGTTACAATCTTCATGATATGAATTTTATCAAACAAATGAGTTATTTGTAGGTGCTCATAGTAGGGAAACCTATTGAATTGTATAAGGTAACTTTTCATTCCTCGTGAAATCCCATTAATTCCTTGACGACATTTATGAAACATAATTAATGAGATTACCACAATAATTGCTATATACAATAAACAAAATTCAATACAAATTAAAATTGTAAATCATTAATATATATGACACACGGACTAAATGCTTTCCTTGATGATTTCTATTATATTCCAACTTCCATAGGTGAGGTGTCATTCTTCGTGGTTTTATTCCAGTCTCTTCTTTCAAATTGAAAAGTTATTTTTTTGTAGTTTGATACCTATGGTTCTTAAGGATAAAGTTCCTATACTCAACAAATACCTCCTTTCCTAGACTTCTTGAATGACATGATTTCATACTAGGACCACAAACTAGACATTCAAATTTACCCTTTATTTGAAGACCCGCAAGATATGGATTAATGTAAGTATTATTTATATAACAAGGAATTAATATTTAAGAAGCATGCATCATATTTTCATAAAATTATATACTATTAAAGTGCAATAGTATTTTACATACCACAAAAATGTGTTAGCCCTAGGACATCATGAATTTTCCATGTAAGTATTCCACGGTGTTATCACATGAAGTTGTCATGGGTAAATTTGCAGAGTGAAATATTGATTTCAAAGGGATTAAAAAGCGAATTGTTTTGCTAAGGTTCCTAGCAGGCACATATTATTTTTATCCTAAGTCTACTAGTGGAAAAGACCTTTTGTCATGTAGTGGCTAATTCCCACACATGTTGTCAGTGATGACATGCATCATCATGAAGATCGATGGACCTTAGCGCATTTCATACCCCCCTGACCTTTCTACCTTTAAAGGTGGGGGGGGGGGGGTCTGAAAAGCAGTTTCCCTTACCTCAGGCCCACCTAACATGGTGCATCCTCATGATTTTGTATGCCCCCCTCCTATTCTCTCTTACCACCTACACCCACCCCCCCTGGAATCTCGCTCACCCCTCACTCGAATCCCACACACACACCCACTTATACCTCTCCTCCACTCACTCTACCATTCACTTTCCCGCTTACACCTATCCTCCACTCACTCTATCACTCACCCTCCCTCCTATCACGTCACCCCCCTTTCTTACTTTTCTCACGATACCTATTGCCCCTTGTATCTACTCCTCCTCTCACCACATTCCACTTATCTCCATAGACCATCCACCTCTCCGCATCCACTCATCCCCTTTCCCTATTGGACACTTGCCTCCACGTCCTCCTATTCATATCCAGTCACGTCTTCCCCTATAACCATTTGGATGAAAATCATTCTAGTAAAGAGCCCACGCTAAGTTCAATCTGTCAAATTACCTGTGCCATCATCCATGTTCAACTACAAGATAATTCTCAGTAAGTTATCCATAGGTACAGATGGTAGCTAGCAGGGTCAAAACAAAGTGCTCTTCCTAAATATTCTCGAAGACTTCTAGAATGACCTTTTAGTTGTGACACGTTATCAATTGTTGGAACCACTTTTATATCAGATTAGATAAGGTTATTAAGATAACTCAAATATGTCCTATTTTTGTTGGATTCTATTGTAACTTCCCAAAAATTAGGGTACAATTCATCAGGTAGTTGTTTCTATTTTGGGAAAACATCAATTTTTGTAACAGAAGGTATCTAAAGGAGTTGGACCTCTTGGAAACTATATATTTTAATGTTTTCATGTAAAAAGGGTTTGGTCCAGACCCAAGGGGGTTTTATAAATGGAATCACTGTATATGTCAGTTTGTAAGCTAGAGGGGCATGTGGCAGTAAATTTGTATGTTATTGAAGATTCATATGAGTTGTTTCATCAGATTTGTCTTCTTTGTTCTCTGTTCTATTCTTCATCTTGTTTGAATGTATTGATGATTTTAAGGATTAAAATTGTCCTTTGATTGATATATTCTTGATGCAGTAGAAGATCTGTTGTAAACTTACCTATTTATCATTGTTTATTGTTCAAGCACGTATTATTATTTTTGCAGAGAGGATATTTTCTTAACGAATGTTTGTATTTATGTTAATTCTCTTATTCTTCTCTTCATCATTACACAAATATTTGTCTGATAGGTAGCTTAAATTCCTTCATTGAGTAGACTGTTTATGACTTCATTTCCCAATGGTCCATCATTGATCTGTAGTGATATCTGTTGTCTTTTCCTTTCTTTAAAGTCTCGTTGATCCTTGATTTCAAACGTATTCAAAAAAAAATCTATGTTACCAGTATTACTCCTATTTACAGTCTAGGGGTGACTCTTGGTATGATAACATAAATGGCATCATTGCCGAGGAATGGAGTGTGAAGATAGATTCCCTGGGAGAACGACATAGATCCAGATCTTGGTGGTAGACAAGAGAGGGACACATAAATTTACTGTAATTATCTAACTGGATAATCCACCATTAAATACCCCACTGGGAAGGAGCCTATTGAGAGAAAGATGAAGGGGCGGAAGTGTAAAACCATGTATCATTTCATTAGTTTTCTACATGAACTCATGTTCTTGTTTTCCAGCTCTTTCCTGTATTTTCCTTTACATATAAAGAGGATCATCTTGTGCTTTGTTTATTCAGATGATCATCAACCTTCCTTTATAAATCCATCCTTGGAAGAAAAATACCTGCCTTATGCTTGTATTGTAGATGTTGATCTTGTATCTTCACCTCAGCCTATTCATAAGGATGAGCTTTGTATTAAAATACCTCCTAGATTTGATCACTCTTGTAACCTTGAGGAGGTTGAAACTGATTCAAAGCCTTCTCAAATATCATCACCTTTTGATGTTACTGTTGAACCTTGCCATCAACTTGTTAAACCTCATATTCAGCCCACTAATTTTCAAACTAGAATTAGAGACAAGTTGTTTAAACCTTTAAGGATGCCATATCACCTTCATCCTTATCCTCTTGATTTCCTTGAGTATCTTCCTTGGTTCTCTGGAGAAGATCATGTTACAGTTGAGTAGAATTTGGAGGCCTTTGAGAAATTTGTAGATAAGTCTGAGATAGTTCATGATGATGTTACAATGAGGTTGTTCTCCAAATCTTTGTTTGGAGATGATGTTGTGTGGTTTAAAGGTTTGGGAGCCGATCCTATTGGTTCTTAGATCAAGCTATCCAATGCTTTTTCAAAGTAATGGGGTGAGAACAAGTCTTTTGACCAATACTTGGTTGATTTTAATGCTTTGAGGAGAGGGGAAGAAGAATCATTGGTTGTCTTAAACAAGAGGTTTTACAACGTCTATCATAGTATGTCATTTGAGATCAGGCCCACTGATACTACTTCCATGGTGTACTATGTTATGGCTTAGCATTCAGAGCTTGTCCTTCTCCTCAGAGAAAGAAATTATTCATCCTTAAAATGCTTATTTGAAGATGTTGAAGAAGTCAAAGAGAACATCTGTGCTAGCAAGAAGATTCGAGCTCGAGTATATTTTGAAAATTTGCATGCACAAGATCAACAACAAGAGGATTTTCAGTATATTTCAGATTTGCAGCAAAAAGACAATGAGTATGAATCAGATCTGGAACAACTTCAAGGTTGTAAGTATGTTTTACATTTGGATCAAGATTCTTTAGTATTTGTGGATTTTTATATGGACAGGGATGCATGTCAAGCTTATGATCAATTTTCAAAACATGTTGAGCATATTATAACTGATGATTGCACAAATAATTATATGTTCCTGACTGATCATTATCAATGTGATTTAAAACCTGTTGTACCATTATCTTGTGATCATCATGCTGAAAACAAAGAGACTACCATTTTTTACGATCAAGTGTTGCTCACAAGGGAGCAAGAAGGTTATCTATTTGCAAGAAGAGAGGTATTCATGGATGATAAGTTATTTTCTGTGGATCATCATGCTTCTGATCTTAGTTTAAAGGATCCAGTTGCAGCTTGTATGGAGTCGTATGTTTGAGATTTTCTGAAAATTTTAGATTGCATTGTTTCACCGATATTCATGGATAAGTATGGTTTTCTGAAGAAGTTTATGTCATTGTTGCTATATTTTTTTTACTATCCATTGATCAGTGACATAGATGAGATTATTTTAGTCTTGAATTTACTTGAATGGTTGTTGTGGAAGTCTGCTTTTACTTTACCAAGTTGTAAATTTGGTTAGAGTAGGAGTAGGATGAATAAAGCTCATGCCTCGAGCATTTTGGTTTGCAGTGATTGTGTTTTCAGTGTGCATATGTTTTAGTTTTCAACAATGAGCATAAATGCTCTTAACATTTGGACAATTCATAGTTTCCAGCTCTCATTAATTGTAGCACATCATAGACAGAGTAGAGGTTGAAAGAATTAAATGAATAAGGCATTTGGTTTACAAGTTCTTGGCAGCTCACAGGGAGAATCCCTACCCCTGTTGAGCCAATGTTATCACATGAAGTTGTCATGGGTAAATTTGCAGAGTGAAATATTGATTTCAAAGGGAAATTGATAAAGGGATTAAACAGTGAATTGTTTTGCTATGGTTCCTGGAACACGTATTATTTTTATCCTAAGTCTACTAGCGGAAAATACCTTTTGTCATGTAGTGGCTAATTCCTGTACATTTTGTCAGCGAAGACATGCATCATCACAAATATTGACGGTCCTTAGCGCATTTCTAACCCCCCCAACCTTTCTACCTTTAATGGCAGGGGGGTTCTGAAAATCGGTTTCCCCTGCCTCGGGCCCACCTAACATGGTGCCTCCTCATGATTTCATACCCCCCCCTCTTATTTCTACTTACCACCTACCCCCCCTATGGAATCATGCTCACCCCTCACTCCAATACCACTCACATTCCTGCTTACACATGTCCTCCACTCACTCTACCATTCACACCCCCGCTTACACATGTCCTCCACTCACTCTATCGCTCACCCTCCCACCTGTCATGTCACCCCCATTTCTAAATTTTCTCTCGATACCTCTCACCCATTGTATCTACTCCTCCTCTCACCACACGCCACTTGTCTCCATAGACCACCTACTTCTCTGCATCCACTCATCTTGTTTCCTTATTTAACGCTTGCCTCCATGTCCTCCTATTCATATCTAGTCACATCTTCCCCCATGACTGTTTGGATGACAACCATTCCAGTAAAGAGCCCATACTAAATTCAAGTTGTCAAATTACCAGTGACATCATCCACGTTCAACTACAAGATAATTCTCAGTAAGTTATCCATAGGTGCAGATGGCAGTTGGCGGGGTCAAAACAAAGTGCTCTTCCTAAATATTCTCAACAAACACTTCCAGAACAACCTTTCAGTTGTGACACATTATCAAATGTTGGAACCAATTTCATATCGGATTAGATAAGGTTATTAAGATAACTCAAATATGTCCTATTTTTGTGGGATTGTGTTGTAACTTCCCAAAATGTAGGGTACGAGTCATTAGGAAGTTGTTTCTATTTTGGGAAAACATTAAATTTTGTAAAAGAAGCTATCTAAAGGAGTTGGACCTCCTGGAAACTATATATTTTAATGTTTTTCATGTAAAAAGGGTTTGGTCCAGACCCAAGGGGGGTTTTAGAAATGGAATGACTGTATATGTCAGTTTTTAAGCCAGAGGGGCATGTGGTTGTAAATTTGTATGTTATTGAAGATTCATATGAGTTGTTTCATCGTATTTTTCTTCTTTGTTCTATGTTCTATTCTTCATCTTGTTTGAATGTATTGTTTCTTTTAAGGATTAAAATTATCCTTTGATTGATAGATTCTTGATACAGTAGAAGATATGTTGTAAACTTGTCTATTTATCATTCTTTACTATTCAGGCACATATTATTCTTTTTGCAGAGAGGATCTTTGCTTAACAAATGTTTGTCTTTATGTTAATTCTCTTATTCTTCTCTTCATCATTACACAAATATTTTGTCTGATAGGTAGCTTAAATGCCTTCATTGAGCGGACTGTTTATGACCCCATTTCCCAATGTTCCATCACTGATCTACAATGATATCTGTTGTCTTTTCCTTTCCTTAAATTCTTGCGGATCCATGATTTCAAACCTATTCAAAAAAAAAAATTATGTTACCAAGCTTACTCCTATTTGCAGTCTAGGGGTGACTCTTGGAGTGATAACACATGGAATTAAAATATTTTTCCCTATTTGTATAGATATGTCATACATAGTGAGGCCAACCCATCAATTTAGTAGCTCATCGACAAGAGGCTCAATATATACATTCATATCCTTCACTTTGTACTTACCTAATTGGGTGAAAGTACAC
>ML785933.1:326804-387209 GCA_009831015.1 Picea engelmannii
AATCAATAAGACAAACAAAATGCAATGTTCAAACCAATTTTGTAAAAAAATACCTAGAATAATAATTACCAACATCATGTGCTCCCTCTTTATTGACATCCAAGGAAGGTTATGATTTATAACAAAAATAGTCCACACTGAGTAAATAGACCCAAGCTCACCAAATGGATTAACATCATCAGGTGCCAATGAAATCCTAACATTAGAAGGTTCTTCTTTAAAAATTATCCATCTTTCTTCGATGTTCCTAAATGAAAAACCATCTACAGGCATTCGAAGGACACCATCTTCATTTCTATGTCATGCATGGTAATACATAAGTTGTGCAATGCTTTGCAACTTGAACAATCATTGCAAATGTGGAATTATCAGAGTATGATGAAGAACCTTGTGAGGCATTTTTTTGTTACTTGATCAATTCGATATCTATTGATTTGACATTGAGAGAATTTCGTTTCCAATGCATATTTTCTATAATATATAATATTATCATTTATACATGCATCAATAGTCTTATACTTCATTCCAATTTCTTTCATAATGACACACAACTCTCGGTATGTGCGAAGTAAATTATTTGACAATGGTAAGAAAAATTCACCAAACAATCTACAAAATAAAAAATAACTTGTTAATGTAAATAATAGTAATAAAAAATATTGCATCCTTAATTTACACATTAACTAACACTAAAAATAGAGAAAAATAAAGTCGACCTTTACATATAGTATGTGATGAATTATATTATGTACCTTAGGATCTGTGTGAGACAAGTGTTTGACAAACCATTCAATACCTTCAAGTTCACCAACAAAATTACACCAAAGAGAATATTTGTTCTTGATCCTTCATAAAGGGGTTGTTCTACCTTATCAAGTAGATGTACATCATGAATATCATCAAAATTTTCCTCATGGATAGGATCAAATATGTCCTATATCAATCTATTTGTCCCATCATCCAACTCAAAAATATTATTGGTGTCATCTTCTTCCATAGGATTGACTTGATATTCAATATCCATACCATCTTCCACATCTTGTACAATAGTATTTATACTACTACTTGGCAGATATTTATCCAATGATAGACACCTAGGAGGATTTATCTTTACAGTTACAAACAATCAATAACATTAGTGTATAGAACAAAAATTAAAACAAAAGAAAATTTTATAAATAAAATCAATAAAAAGACATATATAATGACTAAATTACCATGGGATAATATATATGCCCCCATTCACAATGCCCATACCTCCAACAATGTCTTTCAATTATTTTCCTTACGAGTCTTCTTCTTTTCAAGCCCCTGCATTGATTGCAAGGTAAATAACATTTCTTGTTACCCTGTGCCTCCAATGCAAACCTTAACCTAGAAATTACATCCTTTCACTCTCTTCATGTGTTGGCATTGGGAATTTATATATTTACAACAAAATCCATTGAATAAATATAAGTACAATATACGAATATATTCTTATAGTAAAAATGTCATCGATAATTGACCCCATATGTACTAGAGAAATAATCCATTTTCGCCATATATTTATTAAAGGTTTATAACAATATTCAACAATTAATAAACAAATCAAAACCATACATTTTTACCACATAATATCCAAAGCTTCACTATAATCAAGTAATAAAATCAAACAATAAAAGAGAACTAGACCAAGACAAATTGTATAGTAATTAAATGGAATTGCCTAGACATGTTCATACCTATTTGCTAGGAAACAATTTGTGTCCCCAAATGAAAGAGGGTATAAGGGTTAAGGATCCAATCTGGGTATTTAAGAAAGAGACAAAGTATTATTAAAAATTAGTAACCTTCAAAGTAAAAAATTCGAGCTATGTAGATAAAGAATTGGATCTGAGGTAGGTAGCACATTGGAAAAAGACTAATAAATCATGCAACAAAAAATGCGCATAATTTTTTTTTATAATTGTCTCACCTACAACAAGATAGACTAAATGAATCACCTCCATCAATCTTTTGACAAACATTAAATATGTCAAAGTTGACCAAGTCAGTGACCGTTAATCTATTTTCAAACGGGTAGTTGGCATTCTCTATGTTCATCGATAGATAGATAAACTATCGTCACAATATTGATGACTATAGAAGTTCATCGGAAGTACGGCATTCATCAGAGCGCCTAGAAAAGAAAAGATTAAAATTTTAATACTATGTCGTAATTTGCGAAAATATGATTAATTTTACCTTGATCATTAGAAGTTTTTTTCAAATTTTGACCCCATATGTAGTAGTGTTATCTGCATGAGCAGAACCCACAACAATACGTTTTTACAAGATTTGAAAGCAATTGTTTTTTCCCTTTTATCAAATTACTTTTTCATAGCTTGTTGCTTGTGATTTAGATTATTCGAATAAATATTTATTTGTTCTTATATAGCTAAGATGGCATGAACTCTTTGAGAAATGTTAGTAGAATTTAAATATTTTGTTTGTAAGTCCAAACTCAAGGAAAAAATTTCAAGCTCAATTAGAATAACAACCTCTTGTTCATAAACTAACTAAAAATGCGTTAGACTTGTGCTGGTATTTGTGGTGGTACGATCTTTCCACAAGGAAAATGTTAACAGAGTATGTCATTGCCTAGGCTTATCATTAATGATTTTCTTTAAAATTTTGATCAGATCCTTATTAGTGGACTCATCTTGTCAATTCCCTTGAGGGTAGTAAGTTTAGGAGGTGAAATATTGCACTCCATATTTATTACAAAATTGGGTTGACTTAACTGATATAAAGGATAGCCCATTATCATAAATTAATTCGATAGGAAAACCAAATCTAGAAAATATATCAGACACCAAGAAAGAAATAACATATTCATCCTTAGTGTGATTTAGAGGAACTTCGTCTTCCCACTTAGTAAATTAGTCAGTAGTAGTTAATATGAATATGTGACCCAAAGATGAAGTTGGATTAATAGGTCTAATGAAATCTAATTCCCACTTTGCAAAAGGAAAGTATAATATTATTGGTTGCAAAGGTAAGGAAGAAATGTTATCTCTTCCAGTTGATCTATGGAATTCACCACAAGATTGTACATATTTGTATGAATCCCTAAAAACTAAAGTTCAATAATAACCAATTTTTAAAATTTTATGAGCAGTGGGTTTCTGCAAAATGACCACCAATATGAATATCAACATATGTTGATCCATGAAGCTTTTTCAAGATCATTTGGGTTGTTATATCATAAACACATCATAGTAACATTTCATCTTCATTTCTATGAAAGAGTGAAGTGTTAAAAATCAAATATTTGGAAGGTTGCATATGAAGCCTTCTCTGCTCATGATGTTTAATATTATCATAACATATTTCATGTTGCAATTAATAAATTATGTTTTGATACCAGGAATGTCCTACCAAATCAAGATTTTCATATTCAATTAAGAATAGTGTAGATAAATAAACATTATTATTTTCAGAAGTATACTCTAGTTCAAGATGTTAATCCAGTTGTAGATATAAGTCACGTCCCTTAATTGTGTTTGAAGTAGTAATCATGAAAACATGTTCTTGTATTTTGGTAACTCAATGTGCATGTTTTCCAAATAAATGTGTTTTTGATAATAAAAACTCAACTCTGGGTAAAGGGAATTTTACCTCAGTGTGCTTCCTAAGAATGAAATGACAAAAATTTTCAATAACTTTGACAAGAGAAAATGTATGTTTTTCAATCAAATAATATTTAAATTCAACATAAAATAATCTTTGGCTCATATAAGTTATTAGATGTTCATTATTAAAATCATCTATCTGAAGAAGATTTGTCAAAATTGCTTCTTCAGTGGCATTAATGTGTGTGATAAAATCCTTTGAAAAATAAGGGTTTTCCAATAAAGTTGCAAAACTAATTTCATTCTTGATATATACAAAATAATTTTCAATAGTATTATTCCAGGAAAATTCTTGATCTTGTCTCAACAAATTATGAATGGGTTTAACCATTCTAGCAAAATCATATATAAATCTCCTTACGAAATTAATATTACCTGTGAATGATTGAATTTATTTATTTGAAGTTGTATTTGGGAGATTTTGAATGGCTATAACTCTCTCTGGATCAATACTTGTGTCATATCCAGATACAATATGCCCAAGTAGTTTTCCTGCAATGACACCAAAAATAGATTTTGTAGGATTTAATGACATATTCAATTTTTTGCAATGAAAGTATGTTGGGAATTTTTTTTCTAGAGAGAGTTGTGGATATGGCTTTGAGGGTTTCCTGAGTGGATCTCTAGCACCTATAACCTGCAACCATGAAAAAAAACTATAGGAAGGTAAAAACTCACAAAAAACTTGATAAAACCCTACAGAACAAAAAGGACAAAAATTGTACCATACACCCATAACCAAGGATCATGAGTAAAACTCGGATCCCCAATGGAGTCACCATTCTGTTGTAGCAAATTTGCAGCAAGGGTGAACATATTTGCATCTCTGGTGGTTATTCTATATCACATACACAAGTGGGTAAAAAGAAAATAAAACTGACTTTAATTAGTGAATGTACATTCCTTCAGATCTAAATCTACCATAACAAAATAAAAATAAAAAATGCATACATGTTGTAAAATGTAGTATAAATACCCAAAGAATTTGATTAATATTTATACCCAATAGAAATAATAATATAAAGAACACATGTGGATAAACCTATGAAGACAAAATACCTCTTGGTGACCTCTTTGTGGGAGGGTTCTTCTTTCTTTCTCGGATGTATGGTAGCATTGACCAGATTCTCCTCTTGGATGAAAGTAACAATGGTGAGATGAGGCTATAAGATGAGTGGAAATTTTGGCAAAATCTCAGTACTCTCAAGGAAAATATCTATGGAAAATGATATGGCTCTCTTTATTTTATAGGGAAAATAGTGGTTATCATTTATAGGGTCAAATTAATAAAATATTATACTTGACCAAATCTATTTTAACCACTAATTTGAATTTTCCCTTTAATTTGAATAAAATAAAGAGGGGGGAATGCATAAAAGTGGATTATGGATTAATTAAATGAAATAACTTAGGAAAAAGGGTTTTTCCTAAGTTATGCAAGGGAATAATGGTCTGAGAGTATGCATGACAAGGGATACATAGGCTATGATGGTGCAAAATCGGTAAGGTTTAGACTTTTGGGCTAGGTGTGTGAATAAATGGTGATAACATAGAATACACACCAATATCCTCTTCAACAAAATTTACATGCAGTTGAGGCACACTTTTAATATATGGTGAAATTCACCCTTCACGAAGTACAATAATACTTTTTCTAGCCTTAGTATGTGGCATGTGAGTTCCATCCAATGACATATACCCACTAGTTAAATCTTGCCAATATCTTCCTAGAATAATAAAATAATTACTTACTGCCATATCTATTACTTCTATGTTACAGGTGGTCATGATTTCATGATGTGCACATAATACCATTGCTAAATCTTTAATCTCACCAATAGTTGTATGTTGTTGGATATTATATAATAACATGCTTTTAGAATTTTTATTGGTGCGCGAAAGACCTAATTCTTCCATAATGATCTTTGACATTACATTGGGACCAAATCCACCATCTATTAAACAACAATGTGCAATTTTATCCATGATATTCATTGAAACATAAAAAGGAGGATTCTTAACTGGATTTATAGAATTATATAAACCTAACTTATTTACATGCAATTCTTCTTCTTCTTTGTCTTTAGTCAAATTGGAAATAGTGGAAGTATTACCTTCCATAAAATTATTAATACGCTTGTGTTGCTCAGGAACAGTCACCATATCTAATAAAAAACAATTTTCTTTAATATTATCCATTTGTTTCAATATATTATCCTTTGATGAAGAAGAGAAAGTTGGATTTACCTTGGGTTTTTTATTATGTCTTTCAACTTGACTACTTGGATTCAAATCATTTCTAGGATCAGTTGGCGAGAATATGAACTTGGGGCAATAGTGGTGTTTTGAGTACCACCCTTGTTCTTGCTTTGATAGGACTTATTTCTTTTTTCAACCATAATTATGTAATATACCTAGGGAGGTAATATAGGTGGTAATATGGGAAGTACCCAATGCGAATGGGGCCATTCAATGTAAGGTGGACTAGGTCCACCATGATATTAAATAAGGCCCATTATGGTAGTTGGATAGAATAAATGGGTAGTTAGAAATAATAAATGGGATTTCTAGAAGATACCTTATCTAGAATGTTCCTAGGAGATAGGGAATTATATATAAGGACGTGTAAGCAATGTAATTGACATGGTGAAGAATATTGTTGATGTACAAGCAAGTATTGCTTGAGGAGTTTTATCCTTCCTCAAGGATTAATATACGGTGTTACCCTACCTCAAGAGTTTTCTCTACTTCTTGTATTCAATATCTTGATGAATGGTTATGGTATTTATTCTTTTTATTATCTAAGTATATTTAAATATATGATCAGTTATACAATATTTGGTATTGGAGCTCTTTCCTTGGGCAAGGAAGGAAGAAATTTTGGTTATTTTTTGCAGAATTGTTTTGCCAAAAAAGGGGGCAGTGCACTTCAAGCTTATATTCGAGAATTTTTACTCAGAATTTTAAGAAATAAATTATATATTTTCATTCCTCTCGAAAAAGTTCCCAATTTAAAAAAAAACAATCAGCCAAAATGGATTCTGGGAAGTAAAGTTATGAATATTTTAAATTTGGCAATTTTTCAGGGTTTTTCCGGAAGAAGACGTGATTTTCTGTAGTAAGTTATTTTTAAACCCTAGTTTATTTTGGGGTTATGGAAAACATGGTTTTTTTTTTTGTTTATTTTCAGGTAAAGATGATGGTCCTAGTATTGAAGAATTCATTAAAGACAGGAAGTCATTTTGGAGAATTGGAAATATTGGGTAGCTTTTAATTTAAAAGGTGATGTAGTTGTTTGGTACAAATCACTTAACCATAGTGAGATGATGACACTCTCCAATGAATAATTTGAAAAAGTAAATTGTTAGTGGTTTAAATTTAAGAGATTTGATAAGGAAATCACCAAGGGTTTATTTTCATGTGGAAATTCTATATTACAGGTTCATTGTTTTCTTCATAAATAAAATGTCATTGTTTCTATTAACCCTAATTGCCAACACAATTTTATAAATGTTCAGTTCGTTAATAGATTGCAAGTTCCTACAAAGAATATTCAAATCACATAGGTTGTGGGTGAAAATGTTCAAATTTTTAAAGATTTGAATATTACCATGGATAAATATGTGTTGTATTCATACTTTTATGATATAGATATGGGTGAGGTGGATATTGTTTTGGGATATCCTTGGATGGATTCAATTGGTACAGTTAATATTAATGTGGAAAAGAAGTTTTTGAAACTTTGGTACATGAAAAAGAATATTACATTGCAGGATGTGTCTCTTAGTAAGAAAGAAGGGTCTATGGGGGAAAGCAAATAAATTATTCAAGAGTTTGAAGAAGAATCAGAGGTAGAGTCTACAGCAGGAGACACAACGAAGCCATAGGAAGGGCACAATATGTTAGAAGGGATCATGACAACAAGAAAAAAAATATTGTTGAGTTTGAAGTTGAATCTGAGGCAGAGTCTACAAAAAGAGATGAAGCAAGGCAACATGAAGAAATAAGTACAAAATCTAAGGATGTTATTGACTCCAAGACACAAGGGGTTGCATATTTGAAGACAAAGGAACCAATTCCTACAGTTTTCATATATCACCATCCACATCATATCGAGAAACAATAGTCATCACAAAAATGACATGAGCATCCACACACTTATGCACCAGCAGGGAACCAAAAAGGACACCAATCAAGAGGTGCATGGAGGACTACCAACATTGCAGGAAAACATATGGCTTGAGTAACAATATCATGGAATCATCAGCATGATGTGGCGCAATCTCAAGGGGGAAAGGAAATACTTGGACATCTTGTTCGCCTTTCATTAAGATGGATGGATGGGCATAATTGGCACCAGTTGGACACAATTCTCAGCCGGTCATATTGTATGTTCTCTTCTCATGTTTTGGGGATGAAACATGCTTAAGGGGATGGAATGTAATATACCTAGGGAGGTAATATAGGTGGTAACGTACATAATGGGAATGGAACCATTCAATGTAAGGTGGAATAGGTCCACCATGATATTAAATAAGGCCCACTATGGTAGTTGGATAGAATGAATGGGTATTTAGAAATAGTAAATGGGATTTATAGAAGACAACTTATATATAATGTTCCTATGAGATAGGGAATGCTATATATGGAAGTGGAAACAATGTAATTGACATGGTGAAGAATATTGTTGATGTACAAGCAAGTATTGATTGAAGATTTTTATCCTTCCTGAAGGATTAATATATGGTGTTACCATACCTCAAGGGTTTTCTCTACTTATTGTGTTCAATATATTGATGAATGGTTATGGTGTTTATTCTTGTTATTATCTGAGTATGTGATCTGGGTGGATATTGGTTGCCACCAACCTATTCCAACTAGTTCCTCTTGAAATTTTTTAGCTCAGTACGTTCTTTTGTACTTCTTTATAATTGTGGTTTCTACACTTTTGGGGTTGTCTGAATCCCTACACATATTCCAGGTGGAGATTGGTGTCCTCCCACCTAATCCAACTAGCTTATTTCGGATGTTTTCATGTCAGCACATCTTTCTATACTTCCAGGTCTGTTTTGGAGCCCTAAACAGTGTTTTTTTGGCTTTCCATAGTCAAACTATAGATGGAGTCATAGTTTGATGGTGTAATGTGTGGTTCTTGAAAATACCTTTACAATGGGCTATCACGCATCTAAAATGGAGGTCGTATGAAAAATTTATGACCCATGGAAATTGAGGCACCAACTTACCCATCGGGGCCCACATGACTTTTGGCGTTTCACCTCCTAGGGTTAGGTTTTTGGATGTCTAGGGTTTTGGAATTCATGAGTAATGTTAAAAAGGCCTCTAGAGCCTCATTGTAATAATTATGCTCAGACGGGTGCGCGTAGCAACCACATCTCTTCTTAGAGATAGATACCACCATTCGAGCAAGTTGTTTCAGTTCTACAGTTTTACAGTTTCGACCAATTTCATTTTTTCAATAGAAGATATTGTTCACTGGATATTTGTGTTTTTCTTTGTATCTCTATGTTTATTGTATCCATTCTATTAATTAGTTCGTTTTGCTCCTAAATCTAGATTAGTGTTATCATATCGGTCTGCTCTTCATTTATTTTTCTTTGTGCTTGTCCCCGACAAGATCTGGGTACAAGAAGTTAGGACTCGAACCAATCGATCCTTTGCAATATTGGTCATGCAGAACCTAACAAAAACCCATGGGGGATGAAAAGAAAGATGATGGAGCAGGAGATCCTTTTAAAATGTTTCTCGAGGAAGCCCTTGCATAACAAAGGAATGAAATGATGGAAAGATTTGCACAGATACTTCAACGGTTTCCCACAGGAGAAGCATCTTCATCAAGTGGCCATGCAACCCCCTTCAAGGTATAGGTAAATTTTTATATTACATTATTTGAAGGATTTATATATGTGGATGCTATAGATAAATGGTTGAATTTGCTCAAAGGTTATTTTTCGGTACACAATTTTTTCGATAGGGAAAAGAGTACTTTTACACTCCTCAAGGTCATCCCTCATGTTAAGGACTAGTGGGATACTTTCTCTGAGAAAAGGTCCATAGAGGAATATTCAATATTTGTGGTCACCCCTACATGGGATTCCTTCTGGGAGGCCATTAAAGAACATTACTACCCAGTTAGAAGCTATGAGGACTATTACACCAGATAGACCACCCTGTGTCAGGAAAGGGACCAGACAGTACGAGATTTCACTAATATTTTCCATACCCTGCGCACCAAATTGGGTATCAAAGACTCTAAGCGACATAAGGTGCTCAAATACTGCAACTATTTTCATAGATACATTCAAACAGAAATGGATTTATTGAACATTACATCACTGGGTATGCGAGGCGAGAGTTTGGATATGCAAACTCCTCACAATAGAAGAAGGGTAAAGTCAGCCCCAACCCACACAACAAGGGATAGAGAATATATGGCCACTATCAAAACAACCAGTCCAAGCCGCAACAAAAAAAGGGTAATGAGAAGTCGAAAAAGGACACGATAAAATGGTGTGAATACCATAAACTCCCTTGGCACAACACTGAAGAATTCCACTCCAAGCAGTCACTCATGGCCGATTTGAAGGCTTCGAAGTCAAATTCTGATTCTAACTCTGAATCAATTCCAGAAGGAGCGAAGCAGATTATCGATGTTGAACCTAGTTCCATTGTCTCTACCACCAAAGTACAACCAAATGAAACCGAAGAACCAAAGGAAGGGGAATGCCTCTTTCACTCACATATGTAGGTAAAGGGGGTTCCACTTCATTTCATTGTCAATAGTGATAGTCAGAAGAACCTGATCTCAACAAAGGTCTTCAAGAGGTTGGACTTGCTAACAACACCGCACCTATATCCCTACACCATCGGCTGGCTTCGCCAAGGAAGAGATCTTTGTGTCATCCAATAGTGTCATCTTCCCTGTGACATCAAGACTTTCAAATATGAGGTATTGTGTGATATTTATCCCCTTGAAGTTTTTGATGTTCTTTTAGGAAAACCATATTTGTGGAAGCATCATGTTGTGTGTGAGTCTAGACCCCGCAGTGTTATTATTACTTTGGGTATAAAATTGTATAGGATACCAGAGGTAGTGCCACCTACCACTATTTCTTTAATATTTGTTAAGAAATGCAGTAAGGTCATTTCACAGACTGAGAAATTCGTCTTCTTTGTGATCCATGCTCAAAGCAAGGATAAGGTCATCGCCACATTCGTGGCCTCTACATAGAGCCTCTCTTTGCAACAGAATAAAGTGGACGGGATCATGGAAGAGTACATAGACATCTTCTCCTCTCCCATCAGGTTACTGACGTACTTCCAAGTCAAGCATCCAATTGATCTAACCCACAGTGCACCTATGCCTAATGGACCAGTCTATCGTCACTCACTGATGGAAAATGACAAAATCAAGCTTCAAATCCAAGAGCTTCTACAAAAGGGGCATATCAGACCCAAATCCTCCCCTTGCGGTATCCCGATTGTATTGGTGCATAATAAGGATAGGACCTGGGGGCTCTGCATTGATTACATAGCATTAAACAAAATCACAGTCGGGAACTGATACCCAATTCCTAGAATTGATGACCTTTTTGACCAAATCAAGGGGGAAAAGTTATTCAACAAGATTGACCTAAAGTCTGGCTACCACCAGGTTCCCATCAAACCATTTCATGTATGGAAGACAAATTTCAAATCTAAAGAAGGTACCTTCAAATGGTTGGTCATGCCCTTTGGCTTAATAAATGCACCAACCACTTTCATGAGGTTGATGGATGATGTATTGAGACCCTTCAACAACTCTTTCGTGGTGGTATATTTGGATGACATCCTCATCTTCAATAGAACTTGGGAGGAGGACATGCAACATATTCAATAGGTTTTGAGCACTCTGCGGTAGCACAAGCTATATGCCAACTTGGAAAAATGCTTCTTTGGCATGAACATGGTCCAATACTTGGGATAAATTGTTTATTAGAATGGAGTACATGTTGATCTAGCTAATATCCAAGTCATCTGTGACTGGCCAGCCTAGACCACACTAACCAAGATTTGGAGCTTCTTGGGACTGGCCAACTTATACCGACGGTTCATGTTGGGATTCTTCGATATGGCATGGGCCCTCAACCAAGTGACCAAGGGCAGTGGCAGGGAAAAGTTTGCATGGGGGAAGGAACAAAAATGAGCATTTGATGATGTGAAGCATCGCTTGTGTTGATCTCCAGTACTCTCCTTGCCTGATCTGCAACAACTGATGCATTTGACTATGTTGTAGGTGCAGTTCTCACTCAATAGGGTCATCTGGTGGCATACCATAGTGAGACACTCTCAGATATTGTCTGAAAATACCCCACCTATGACAAGAAAATGTATTCCATTGTACAAACCTATCATCAATGGAAACATTACATTCTAGGAAAGGAGCCAATCATCCACACTAATTAGAAGCCTCTGGAGTTCATACAGACACAGGGGAAGTTGCAGAACAACTGTCATCAAATGTGGTCCACCTACCTGCAACAGTTCCATCTCAACATCAAGTATAAGACAGGGACCACAAATCGTGTCGTTGAATTCCTCATTCGACCTCTTGTGGCTGCACTCACCACTGTGCTCCATTCTTGTGGACATGAGGCATGTGAGTGGCCCCAACTTTATCAACAAGATCTAGACTTCTCCACCACCTGTCATCTCTTTGGTACAGGCGTGAATTTCACCAATTTTCACATTCATGACAGAATGTTATGTCATATGGGCCATCTTTGTGTTCCTACAAGCGAGCATGAAAATCTGATTTGGGAAGCTCACCACAGTCAGATGGTAGGACATTTTGGCGTGGATAAAAATGTGGTCGATCTACAGAAACATTTTTATTGGCCAAAACTTCAATAGGACGTCAGTAAGTATATCATATCTTTCACTTCCTCTTCCATTAACAACTCTTCCATCAAGAAGAAAGGCTTATACACCCCTCTTCCTACTCCCAAGAAGCCTTCAGAATCCATCTTGATGGATTACATGTATGGTCTTCCATCCACTAAGAAAGGCATTTTTTGTGTATTTGTGGTAGTTGATCGGTTTTCAAAGATGGCCATCCTCACAGCCTGCAAGAAGAACATCATAGCATAATATACTTCCAATATCTTCTTCAAAAAAGTGTGGATCCATTTTGGGATACCACATGCCATCATATCTGACTGGGAAAACAGGTTCCTCGTCACATTTTAGTCGAGTCTCTGGTCATTGTTGGACATCAAGCTCACTAAATCCATTGCTTTTCACCACCAAATTGATGACCAAACAAAGGTCGTCAATTGGATGATTGTGCACATCATGTACATGTACAACTCTAATAATTTGTGTAAATGGGATGAGAGTCTTCCCTCTGTTCAACACAATTACAACAAGTCACTTGATCCAGAATTGGATATAGGAGCTTGATGGGGCTCAGAAAGGCCTAAAAATCAAATTTCTTGGAATGGATTCAAAACAGACATGTGGGTAGGCCTTGTCGATATGAACCCAACGCAACTTGAACGTGATAAAACATACGTCATATGCTCAAGTTATGGTGATATATTCATTTTTCCAAGCAGGCAAAAAAATGATGATTGTACAGTCTGTATAGTGCCACGTGGCAGCTAACTGTACAGGTCGTACAACTGATGTGGCAGGCACAGTTGGCATCTTCTGGAGGTGGCACATGGCAGGTTGACTGGGTGTACGAACACTGACGTGGATGGACAGGTGGCCCAATCCGAGAGTGACATGTGTCACCACTGTAAGGGTGACACATGGAACGTCCATACGGATGACATGGCATGCCCATACGATGACATGTGGTAGACGATGAGTGGGAAAGTAGAGCTGACAAGGAAGATGATGTGGCAGACACGTAGCAGAGTTGGAACAGTCAGTGTTTGACATTTGGCATCAATTTTCGGTGAATGAGAAGGTGTCATGTGGCCCAGACATGGGTTGCCACATGGAACCCAGGTGTTGGTCGTTTGGTTTGCAAAATTTTGGAGTTTGTAAGGTTCAAACCACAGACCTCTATGGGTGCCAATCCTTTGTGTAGGTCAGGATACCAACTCGCCTACCGGAGTTCCTTGTTAACTATAGCATTGAACTTATAGTTAAGTTTGCAGGGTTGTTTGGATGGGCAGAGAAAGGGCTGGGGCTAGCCCTGGCCCTCAGTGCAATGTATACCACCAGACCACCACATATAACCATGGCCCAACAAAGCTTCAACATATGGCACACGGTTGTGACTTGTGTCAAGCCCCTGGTTACAATGAACCTCCAAATGACCCAAGTCCTCGTTCAAGTGATAGTGAAAGTGTAGAACGGTTAGCCCTGGTCGGTCAAGCTATCCCACTGACCAAGGGCCTAACCGTGGGCTGGAATCTCGGGGGGCTTTACTAAGCGTGGAAGACATGATCACGTGGAGTTGCAGCATAGGACCAGATGCCCAACAATCAGTGGGCCAATGCGCATGAGTTATCCCTTAGACACATGGAGCGCGCCAATACGACTAGGAGCCAAATATTTTGGGGTTGCACCCAAATATATTGCAGAAGTGGGTTTTTCACTTTAGAATAGTGAGTTTATTGTTTTTATTCAGCAAATTTGGAGATGTTTTGGCCCTTTTTTAGGGATATTGGTCCCTTTTTGAGGCTAGATCTTGAGGGGTGAAGTTGGGAGATGGTTACCAACTTCAAATCTATATAAACCAGGCCTTCTTGGGGCCATGGGAGGACATTCAAAGTAGTTTTATGCTGAATATTTTCCAATCCAAATCCATTTTTATGTAGGGAAGTTGTTGAGGAGTGCACTTTTGTGGGCCATTTCTGGGAGCTCCAGTCATCCGAATTGAGTGTTGTTTCTTCCGTTGGGTTCTAGAGATCTGGTAGAACAAGACCAGAATAGTTTTGTAAAATTTTGGTATTGTTTTGATGTAGTTATTGATCTTTAAACAAAAATAAGAAATCATCACCCAATGAGACAAAGGCTTGAAGATGTAGGCGAGATTGTCGAACTCCGCTATCACATTGGTGTTATGGTTTGTTGATGTTTATGTTTTATTTCATATCTTTATATCTGTATATGGTTTTTATGATTCTTCTATACTTCTTCCTCTTTCATTCAGCTTCCTAAATGATTAGTTAAACACATGCTTAATAACTCAACCATAGTCGTGTAAAATATCTTTTCGAATCAAGTGGTATCAAAGCTAGTTGACATTTGGATTTGAGTTTTGCATGTTAACTAGGGAAAAGCTAATTTGTGGTGAAGGTGAGCTTGTTGAAAAGAATCCATTGATTTGATTGAGAAAGATAACTTCTCAAAGTGAGAGGATGGCATCAAAAGAGGGTCTTTCTCAGGATGAGAAAGAGTTTCGAAAAACTTTCTTTGTTATGTCGGAGATGATGAAGGTTTTGTATGATGATTACTTGGAACGAAAAAGACTAATTCTTGGTGAATATTCAAAGGGAAAAGGTGAATAAGGAGAGGATCCTCCTCAAATTCCTCCTTCACTTTCATCTTCACCTCCTTCTTCTCCTTCTTCTTCAAGTTCAATTTCTAGATCCAATGCAAAGAAACATGTCCATAAACATAAGAATGAAATGCCTTTATTAAAACTTGATGTTAAATTTGAATTAAACATATACGATGGTGAAGTTAATGTAGAGAGACTTGAAAATTAGGTCAGAAAGATGGAGGTTTATTGCAGTGTGCAACAGATCAAGGATGAGGTAACTCAGATCAAGTTGGCATCCCTTAGAATTGCAGGCACAACACTCATCTGGTGGCAAAGCAAGTTGCAAAATGGCACGCAACAAGTGGGTAATGTATTTCCATCATGGCAAAGTTTCATTTCTGTACTTAGAAATAAATTATTCCCTTTGGGTTATAAAGAGAAAGTGTTAATTGAATGGCAAGCTTTAAAACTAAGAAAAGGACAAACAGTGTAAGAATACACATATGGCTTTCGTAAAATGGAATTGATGTTAGATATTCCTTTACATACCCAAAAAAATCTTATGAAGTATATAGGAGTTTTACCTGCACATATTTGAAACATTGTTTTCATGTTTGGACCCACTAATATTGATGAGGTTTTTGTTCAAGTGACATACATTGAAGTAGGGAAAACAAGTGTTGGTGCATCAGTGGAATTTTCTTCAAGGAAGGAGGAAAAAAGGAAGTGGAATGGAAAAAAGGAAAATTCAGTGGTGAGAAAGGAAGAGAATCCCTCTTGCAAGAATTGCAAGAAAGAGGGGCATGATGAGGACCGTTGTTGGAAATTGCATCCCGAGAAGAGGCCAAAGTGGTTCAAGGAAAATAAAGGGAGGCAAATATTTGTAGTGACAACAAGGCCCATGGACTTGGGATCAGATTCAGGTGACAAATATAAAGTCGCATTGGTTGGTATGACAGGTAAAATTGGTGAAGGATTTGATTGTGGAAGTAACTTGTTTCACATAAGGATCATCACGAGGCATTGTATTCATGTTTGGAACCACTAATATTGATGAGGATTTTGTTCAAGTGACATACATTGAATCAGGGAAAACACGTGTTGGTGTATCAGGGGAATCGTCTTCAAGGAAAGAGGACAAAAGGAAGTAGAATGGAAAAAAGGCAAATTCAGTGGTGAGAAAGGAAGAGAATCCCTCTTGCAAGAATTGCAAGAAACAGGGGCATGATGAGGACTGTTGTTGGAAATTGCATCCTGAGAAGAGGCCAAAGTGGTTCAAGGAAAAGAAAGGGAGGAAAAAAATTGCAGTGACAACAAGGCCCACAGACTTGGGATCAGATTCAGGTGACAAATTTAAAGTCTCATTAGTTGGTATGATAGGTAAAATTGGTGAAGGATTTGATTGTGGAAGTAACTTGTTTCACATAAGGGTCATCATGAGGCACACTAAGTTTGATACATTGATAGATAGTGGATCTCAATCTAACTTAATTTCATAGGAATTGGTTAAGAAATTGGGGTTAAAAACATAGATGCATCATAAGCCTTACACAATTAAATGGATAAGAAACAATCATCAAATGCACATAACCAAGCAGTGCACATTAAAATTTGGAATTTCATCTAAGTTTGTAGACGAGGTAACATGTGATGTGGTGCCACTAAGTGAATGTGGAATGGTCTTAGGTAGTCCATACTTGTACGATCATAAAGAAATATTCTACAAGGCAAAGAATCAATATCATTTAACCAAAGCAGGTCAAGAATACTTGGTTCATGCTCATCATGTAAAAGAAAATAAAACTCTTCAAACAATGGAACAATTAAATAAGGCATCTCAAGAAAGAAAAAAACCTATAATTGTTTCAAATCAAGTAATCAATCTTAAGCAAGAACAAGAGATGATTGTAGAATGGAAACTCAATCACAATTTTCTTCAAGATAAGCTTATGTCGTGCAAATATTACAAACATATCATCTTATTTATAGTCATATTTTTTATACTGCCATTATTAATGTTATCTACATGGATGATAGTGACTTCAGTAAGATGTGATAGGGTACAAATGGCTAACAATATGTTGTCAATTGTCATGACTGTGTTCTAATTGATCTTGTTGAGACAGGTGCACAGGGCATAGTTCAAAGACATAGAACAAGTCAGGTGGCCTATCCTGAGATTGATGACTGGTCAGTAACCTTTTGGGGAATAAAAGGTCCTTTAGTGGGGAGGTGTGATCCATAATCGAATCTAGGAGCTTGATGGGGCTCAGAAATGCCTAAAAATAAAATTTCTCAGAATTGCTTCAAAATGGATGTGTGCGTAGGTCTTGTCAATATGAACCCAACACAACTTGAACAGGCTCAAACAGACATTGTATGCTCAAGTTATGGTGATCTTTTCATTTTTTCAAACAGGGAAAAAAATGATGATTGTACAGTCTGTACAATGCCACGTGGAAGATGATTGTACAGGCCACACGGATGTACAAATGACATGAAAGGAACAGTTGGAAGCTTATAGAGGTGACACGTGGTAGGCTGACTAGGCGTACAGACGCTAACATGGATGAACATGTGGCCCAATCCGAGAGTGACATGTGTCACCATTGTAAGGGTGACACATGGCACATCTGTACAGATGACATGGCATGCCCGTACGGTGACACATGGCAAATGGTGACTGGGAAAGTAGAGCTAACAGGGAAGATGACATGGAAGACACATGGAAGAGATGGACCAGTTGACAGTTGACACTTGGCATCCTTTTTCGACCAATGAGAAGGTACCACGTGGCACCCAGGTGTTGGTCGTTTGGTTTGCAAAATTTTAGAGTTTGTAAGGTTTGAACCACGTGCCTCTATGGGTGGCAAGCCTTTGTGTAGGCTGGGATACCATCCCGCCTACTAGAGTTACTTGTTAACTATAGAATTCAACTTATAGTTAAGTTTGCAGGGTTGTTCGAATGCGCAAAGAAAGGGTTGGGGCTAGCCCCAACCCTTAATGAAATGTATACCACTAGACCACCACATATAACCATGGCCCAACAAATTTTTAACAAATGGCACACGGTTGTGACTTGTGTCAAGCCCTTAGTTACAACGAACCTCCATATGACCTAGGCCCTCGTTCAAGTGTAGAACGATTAGCTCTGGTCGGTCGGGGTAGCCCACCAACCAAGGGCCTAACCATGGGCTGGAATATCAAGGGGCTTAACTAAGCGCTGAAGACAGAGTCACGTGGAGTTGTAGCATAGGACCAGGTGCCCAACAATCAGTGGGCTAGTGCGCAGGAGTTATCCCTTGGACACCTGAAGCGCGCCAATACGACCAGGAGCCAAATATTTGGGGGTTCCACCCAAATATATTGCAAAAGTGGGGTTTTCACTTTAGAATAGTGATTTTATTGTTTTTATTCGACAGATTTGGATATTGTTTTCCCTTTTGAAGGATATCGGGCCCCTTTTGAGGCTAGATCTTGGGGGGACATTGGGAGATGGTTATCGACTTAATATCTATATAAATTGGGCCTTCTTGAGGCCATGGGAGGACATTCAGAGTAGTTTTATGCTGAAGATTTCCCAAGCCAAAGCCATTTTTATGTAGGGAAGTTGTTGAGGAGCACGCCTTTGCGAGCCATTTCTGGGAGCTCTGTTCATCCGATTTGAGTGTCATTTCTTTTGTTGGGTTCTAGAGATATGGAAGAACAAGACGAGATCCATTTTGTAACCTTTTGGCACTTTTATGATGTACTTATTGATATTTGAATAGAAATAAGAAAGCCTCACCCACTGAGACAAATGCCCAGAGACGTAGGTGATATTGTCGAACACTGTTATCACATTGGTGTTATGGTTTGTTGTTGTTTATGCTTTATTTCAGATCTGCATATGTGTATATAGTTGTTATGATTTTTATATACTTCTTCCTCTTTCATTCAA
This sequence comes from Picea engelmannii, assembly GCA_009831015.1. Lineage (NCBI taxonomy): Eukaryota > Viridiplantae > Streptophyta > Pinopsida > Pinales > Pinaceae > Picea > Picea engelmannii. Next base: position 345,901 of record ML785933.1, read on the forward strand.
CTTCTTAAATGGTTAATTAAACACATGCTTAATAACTCAACCATAGTCATGTAAAATATATTTTCAGATAATCTCTCCATAGCTCCATCGACCATAGCCCATTTCAGGTGGGGTTGGGATTCCAACCCTTGGGTCCCATTGATGTTGCACTACCTCTTGCAACCACACTGACAAACTCTTCCCATTTTTAATCTGAGACCAAAAAAGCCACCAGATTCATTGAGCAGATTCAACACATCCGCTAATAGGTCCATGAGATTTTATAGAAAGACAATGCTAATTACAAGCAACACCATGATCAACGTAGGGTATCACACCAGTTTTAGGTGGGAGACAAGGTCTAGTTACATTTGTAGAAAGAGAGTCTTACAAGGCCCCATCGGAAGCTCCTCCCACTTCGATATGGGCCTTAAACTATCACCAAGGATGTGGGTAGCAATTCTTTTGAGCTCAACACTCCACCCTCCCTTGGCTTGCACCTAGTTTTCAATGTGGACCTCCTTCGAAAATATTTTCCACCATTATTGGACACATCATAGATTACAGAATAGTTGAAACCAACAGAGCTCAACCCTAACTGCATGGAATAGGAATCCACTGATCATATAGTGGACACACAGGTCAGGGGAACTCTCCAGCAAAGGATCCAACTTTATCGGGTTGTCAAGGAAGGGCAACTCCTACACCAAGGAAAGCGTCTCACCCAGGGCCAAATTTAGCAGAAGTTTCCTCACCTGATGGGAGAACTCAATGCAATGGATACCATTGCTTCCTAAGGGGGGAGGAGTGATCTAGGTGGATATCGGTGGTCACCCACCTATTTCAACTGCCTCCTCTTGACAGTTTTTAGTTCAGCACGTTCTTCTGTACTTCTTTGTAATTGTGGGTTCTACACTTCTGGGGCTATTTGAATCCATACACATCTTCCAAGTGGATACTGGTGGCTTCCCACCTAATCTAACTGGCTTACTTTGGATTTTTTCATGTCAAGACATCTTTTTGTAGTTCTAGGCCGTTTTGGGGCCCTAAACAGTGTTTTTTTGGCTTTCCACAGTCAAACTATAGATAGAGTTAGATTTTGATGGTTTAATGTGTAGTTCTTGAAAATACCTTTCCAATGAACTATCACGCGCATAAAACAGAGGTCGTATGCAAAATTTACGACCCGGGGAAGTTGAGGTACTAACTTACCCATCGGGGCCCACATGACTTTTTTCGTTTCACCTCCTAGGGTTAGTGTTTTGGATGTATATGGTTTTGGCATTCATGAGTAATGTTAAAAAGGCCCCTGGAGCCTCATTATAATCATTCTACTTAGACAAACGTGCGTAGAAGCCACATCTCTTCTCAGAGATAACTACCACCATTCGAGCAAGTTGTTTCAGTTCTGCAGTTTTACAGTTTCAGCCTATTTCATTTATTCAATAGAATATGTTGTTCACTGGATATTTGTGTTGTTCTCCATATCTCTGTGTTTATTGTATTCGTTCTATTAATCAGTTCATTCCGCTCCTAAATCCGGATCAATATATTTACAGATATGATCAGGTATACAACACATTACATCATTTTCATGAGCCCAATCTAAAGCATAAATTATACAGTCGTATATTTTCCCAAAAATCCATTCTCTAGCATTCTTTCTCACTTCACAAGTATTTTCGTCATGGTTTTCTTCGTATAAATTACACCATTCCCTTGACAGTATTGTCCTGGGATGAAAATTTTGAGGTTTTTTTTATTGAATCAAATTGTGTGGAAGTTTCTACAAAGGTTGAAGAAACACCCTTTCTCTCATAAGCAATCATCCTATTACTCATATCTTGTACAAGCCATAATACAGTGGACATATCAATCTACTTAATCCAATATTCAATAGGGAGACTTGTTCTGGTCAATTGTTCTACATGTTCTAAACAAGTTTGCACTACTAATCTTAAACTATTAGCATTTTTCTCTTCTAATATATGACGATAATAAGAAGGTAATTCATTAAATCATCCTAATTATGAGGTTTGATAACCTCAAGGATCTGATTATATAATTAGTGAAACGTAAATTAAAAGACTTTATTGTTTAACCTTTGTTATAAATGAAATTATCATAATCTCTTAACAAGTCAACTAGACTTTGGGGACGTCGTAAGTAGACTTAAAACAATAACATAATTCATCCCAAGTTAAGAAAACCTAAGGTGGTAATTCAAAAAAATCTGCAACAACATTCCCTTCTAGAGAGTTAATGAATAATCTCACGGATGCATCATTGTCATTTTCCCCTATATTATGACATGTTTTTGAGAATGCAACTAAATGTTCATTCACATATATAGTTCCACTTCTAGAGAATTTGAGAAAATGATCCTTAAATTTTGGAAGAGGATTAGTTGTTGGATTTAATTTCAAAGGAGAAGATACATGCAGAGAGGTAGCATTAGCATATTCTTCAAATTGAAATAAACCATATTGCTTGATTACCTTTGTAGGATTTTTTGTGGATTAAATAAGATTGAAATGATTGTACATGCTCCTGATTAGAGATGAAGTGGAAGCCTATGATGAAGACATTGTTCTTGAAGTTCTAAAACCACCAGAATAATTCATTATGATCTTATTAGGAGAGAAATTCCTTGATAAGCATAACTTCAGTTTGAGAATCTGAGTCAAATTGTCAAATTTTCCTATGTAAACTTTCTAACATTTTATTTTCCCTTCTGATTTCAAGCAATGGATCAAATTCAGGTGATTTTTTGGAATATTCACCAATACTGAGAGGGGAGGTCAATCAATATTTAGCACTTTTTACCATTGTTAACCATAACATGTGTTGGAGCTATGTGTGGTTGTAAGACCCTAGGTTCAATATTATCTTCCGACCAACAAAACCCACTAGACACCAACCCTTTTGGCATCACCTGCTTGCATAGATGAAGTCTCACCCAAGGTATCTATTGGGACTGCAAGAACCAAGTTTTTGTAGCATTAAGGGGATGGGATTTTATTTTCCTATTCATTCTAACTCAACTACTTCTATGCGCATTATTTTTCAAATGTTTTTTAGCTACTTAGCCATTATCATATTCAGATTACCATTTTGTGCTAATTATAACATACATTCATTACTGTAACCACAATAGCTATTTCCCCATGATAATATATAAAGTAAATCAAGTAAATATACTCTAGCATGCATTCAACAGATTTCATTAGCACAAACACGTAAAAGATAGATATTTTGCAACACCTTTTTGCATTCATTCATTTATTCTTCTCTTCAACAGACTTTTACAATTTAGGACTCAAGCACCCGACAAACTCATTCCATACTCTCACCAACATTGATCAATAACCTCTCAGAATAGGACGTAACATAACCCATATTCTCCCAACTCTTTACATATTTATGCAAAAATCTAGGGCTTAAAACCCCATTCTGATCATCCCAAAAATAACCCATTACAATGCATATTTTCTTCAGTTAACTAGTTGTTTGGTTTCTTTTCCATATGCATGTTGTTTTCTTTTTGTTGTTCTTATATTTATATAATGTTGGGTTGTCATCCTTCTGTCATGCTTTATTCTCTCACTTTCTCCTATGTCGACTTTATTCTTTTGTTTGCTTTATTCTCTAGTCTGCACGATGTATTTCTTCTACTCAATTTCCTCCTTTTGCGTGTTTTCCTACTTAATGCGCCTTAGGTGAATGATCCTTAGCCTTTATTCTTCTTCTGTGCACTTTTCCTATTCTTATTATTTTTCCCAAAACTGTATCCAAAACTGCAAAATTGTCTCCAAAACTACATGTCCAACAGGCCCCCAACACTCACATGTGGCTCATCATAAGACACTCATTCTCGTTGTCTGCTCGTCCATGCCAAAATGATTTTTTTAGAGGATTCCTTTTCTACCTCCACCTCCTTAATTATTGTGGTCTATGTTTCTAATATCTCCTCTACCCCTTGCATGGTCAAGTTTGTAAGTTTTTCCTATGCTTCAATCGTTGCCTACTTGACCTTACCTTGCATAGTGGCTAATTCCAAAATTACTTTCACTGCTTCTTCTTGTAGTGGTCCTTGTCTATTTTGAAGGATATTTTTTTGATCCCTCATCTTCTCAACCTCCAAGTATGACTGCCTCTGATCCAAAATTTTTATCATACTCTCTTTTGGTGGAAGTGTTGCTATCTTCTTTGATGCTTGGTGTGCTCTTTCTTGTGCTTCTCTTAAACGTTCTTCCATAGCCTTCATTTTCAACTCTTCTACCAACTCGGTCCATATCTATGCACTCTCCTCACAGAGTTTGGCACATTCTCCTTCTACTCTCTTGATATTGGAAACCGATGTGGTCGCCATTCTCTCCCTGCTTTCACGCACTTCAGATGGTGTTCCTTTCATGCTCTGCACCTGTAAGTCCTCAATATGCGCTCTGAATCCCTTGATGACTTCACCAATATTTAAAACTTGTTCCTCCATAGAAGACTCTACTACTATGGCGACTTCTAGTATAGCCTTGTATAATTTTTGTATAGCTGCTTGGGTTTTCTACAGTATCCCTTCAGCCTCCTTCTTTTCCTTTAAGGATTTTTTTACCCTTTCTTCGGCCTTTGTTTTGTCCTTCATGATCTCCACTACTTGGCCTTCAAAATCTTTCATTTTTTTTAGTTTAGCCTCATACTAATATTGTAACTGATCTCTTTCATCCATCATTTTAATCAGCTCATGTTGTGCTTCTTATCCTCTGTTCTTCATCTCTTGCAGTAATCCTATCTACAAATCCTGTAATCTTTCTATTGGAATTCTTAAGACAACTAGGTTGAGATACCCCAACACATTTACTTTCTCTTGTAACTCTCCCATTGTAAAATCCAGTGCATTTGTCTCAATATGTAAGGCTCTATGCCCTATTTTTATCTGTGTCGGGACCGACTGTGTGATTTTTGCATCTTTCCTTGGAACCATAGACTATCCTTCCTTGGCCATGTTCTCTTTTGTGATTCTCATTGCTTCCAACATCTACGGGAGTGATGCCAATTTATCTTGCACTCTCTGTTATTGCTCATGTTTCTTCTTTCTGGTTTCTTCTATAACTTCCTATGCAACATCGCTTACCTGGTATCCTATGCGGTCCATGTCATCACTAGTTAAGGTATACATTGGGGCTTCCTTATGTGCCTTAGTTTTCTTGCATGCATGGACTTCTTATTCCTTCCCCTTATCTTTTCTTTTCATACCTACTATTGGAATTGTCTCTTCATATTCTATTGTATATGGGTCAGGCTGATCTCCTGTGCCATTGTTGTGCTCATCCCCCTGATGGTCATCTAGTGCATCATCGCTATTATATTGTTCTTCTTCCTCCTCTGGATGTTGTGTTTTGTCTACTGGTATTTTCTAATCCTCTTCTCAATCATTCACTATTAAGAATGCATCCTCGGATGTCAACCTATACTAGGTTGGAAACCATTGGCGTGTCGGGTCTCTCTTGGCCCACACATACATGTGGTGCATGCATGCTTTAAAATGCACGATCTCATTATATTTCTCTACCGTCTTTGTTGATATGTGTAGTGTATGTGTAACTAGATATGTTATGTTTTCCATATATACATAAAAGGTAGCATTATTGTCATTTTGTCTTCTCTTAATCATAGAATTCCATAAGTTGGCATATCTCCTAGTCATATTTCCTCTTCCTGATATGCACATATGTTGATAATACCCTGGTTCTTTCCAACCGACCAGTGCAATCAGGATTAACAACCTTGCGTAATGGGACTATGTTCCCTTTTCCTGGGCCTCAATGTAGTCCTGTAAACATTGGTTTACTAAAAGGGTAGCCCAGTTCACTTGAACCCCTTCAACACATTTCTCTGCAACTACAATGACTACAGTTGGGACTTCATCTTTCCTTCTCTTGCACATCAACTTATAGGAGAACACCTGTGTTGCAAACTAAACATTGGGGTCACTGATGTTTTTCACATCCAGACCTATCTTTCCCCTGAAGGTCTACAAGTTTTATTTCATCACTTTCGTGAGTGCTCTCTCTCCTACCTTATTGAATAAAATCATTGTATCCTCTCCTTCCTTTGGTAGCCCCATAATTATTACAATCAACACAATATCAATCGATATTGTGGGATATATCCATAGTGTCCCCCCATGGATACAACAAATAAACACCTTGACACAAGCATTAATCTTGAGGTTGCACTCGAAATGTGGGATTTATAATAGGAACAAGATGCTTTTCCTCTCCAATCTTGTCACCCACTCATGTGTCTCCAGTAGGATTGCTCCTATTCTTGGTACGCTCCAAGTACAAAAATACTTCTCTCTTTCCAACTCCGAGAATTTATGCTCATTAGTAATGTCATGGTCCATGAACTTCAGGCCAGCCACCTTGTCGAGCATATCCACTTCAGTGCTTACACTAGGAGGAACTAGTGATTTCAGTAGCGGGTATTTCTCATTTTCTAGGACGTTGATTTCTTGTGTGTTGTCCATCCTCTATGGGAGATACTCTCTGTGAAAACTCTTGTTACTTCCTCAACCTCTAGTGTATTTACTGGGTGTTTCGACTATTTTCTAGATGTTTTTGATGGTGCTCCAACCTTTGGTGGTGCCATTCATCTTCTGTAACAAATTCCTAGATTGACTTTGCGTATGTTCTTTGGTAGTTGTAGTTCAGCTCTGGTGCTCTCAAATTTTCACCGGTTCACTCTTTTTTTCTCTCGGTTTCATGTAAAAATGACTTACACTTAACGAAATTCTGTTTTTTTTGTGTCTTTTTTCCAACTGTGCATGTCTCTTCACACCTTAACTATCTTGTCCATTTTTCCAACGTGATTGATGAGTTGTTGCATAAATGCATCTTTATTACCAAATCCATCGTGTGATTTTTCCTTTGTACTGTCAATCTGTCATGATTTTCGACGGATTTTACCATTTAATATTATATGACACCTTTATGAACTATCATTACCCCTTCATAGCCATAATTTTCATGCTTTAATGATTTTAAAAGTCTTTTCAGTGTCAAATTGCACAATTGTTTTGTATTTGTCATGATCATTATTTGTAGTCTCTTTCTTCTATGTTATATTTCCTTGATTGGAGTAGTTCCATCTTGATGCATGATAATCTTTCCTTTTGCATATTTTCTTCTGCCTTATACTCTATCATCGTTTTCTAATTTTTATTTGATTTTCTTTCCTTTTTCTAATTTTTTTTCTTTGTTTTTATTTCCTACTATGGTACAACCACTATGATACATGTATTCTGGCATAGCCTAGGTTACTGCACATACTTTCGACCATCTCTAAGAGTTTTAGTCGACTTCCATTCACCATTATTCCAAGAGATTCTCCATTCAATGTTTCCAAATGTGCAACACCTATCTCTATTACATGTTGAATAACATATGGCCCTAACGAGTGCATTCTAAACTTTCCTAGATGTTTCATGAACTTACTATCATAGAGTAGTACTAAGTATCTCACTTGGAACTTCTTTTATTTTATGTGTCTATCATGCCAAGCCTTTTCTCTTTCCTTCTGAACTTGCTAATGGGATCCTGCAATAAATCGATCTTCCTCCAACTGTGACAATCTCTCCTCTACTGCACGTGAGTCTGAAAGACGACTGATCCTTGTAATGCACAAACTAGGTAAAATAAACTGCATTGGCATAACTTCTTCTTATCCATAAATCAACTTGAATGGTGTCTTCCCTGTCAACTTCTTACTGGTAGTCCTATAAGCCCATAACATTGCAGGGACTCTTAAGTCCCAATGATCTCTCCCTCCATTGAAATTTTTTGTCAAGGCATTCTCCAAGATCTTATTGAAAGATTCCATGGTTCCATTGGCATGAGGATGGTACGGTGTACTCTTATGATGATGAATCTAAAACTCCTCAGTCAATGTTGCAATTGTCTTGTTCAAAAAGTGTGTTCCTTGATCACTGAGTAATATTCGTGGAAATCCAAATATTGTGACTACATTCTCAAACAAAAATCACACAACAGTCTTTGTGGTACACCCTAAAACTAGTTTTTCTTATTCCCATCTTGTTAAGTACTCTAACACAGTGATTATGTATCGTGCTCTTGATGTTCTTGCTTATGAGTTGATTGTGTTATCACTCCAAGAAACTCTTTGAGGTTGTGGGTCAAAGATGCTTGGTACTTAAGGTAAACTTGTTTTTGTATTTTGTATGTGTGGATCAATGGGATAACTCAATTACAATATGGTATTCAGATAGTCAAAATGAGAATCAAATGAACTAGTGCTCTCAAGGATCAATAATCAGATGGTAGCTTTTAAGTGGGTGAGAAGACAATGCTTATACAAATGTAGGATTTAATAAACAATGATAAGAAACTATTAATCAAGTTATGAGATAACCAATGAGATGACAGTTGTCCTATAGCTAAAACAACTTGAATAAGAGTATAGAAGGAAATATGAGAATCTGACATCAATAGAGAGATAAAATTGTGATTTGTATTATCATATGAAAAGTTTGTTTACAATATAGTATTTCTGTATCCAGAATCGAACCCCCCCTTCTATCAAATGATAGGTATTTATATATTTTACAACAAATCTCAGATCCTATAAACATGGATCTGGATTTCTAAATATGGAAAACAGAGTACAAAACTTAACACAATAAGATAACCTAATATTTAACCAAATAGATTTAATCTGGTCATTACAAGTCGAATTTGACAGCTAAAGCATTATTTGGCAGTCTGTAGGTGAAAATCATAGATTCAGAAATTTGTCTTTGGTGACTGGGAGATTTTCTGTCAAGAGTTATTGTGCCATTTGGTGTTATTTCCTCACCACATGTATTTAAAGCTGGATGAGAAAGATGATTTATCTTCTCCTAATTATTATCCATCATTTAACACCTTTCCCACGTGTTTGAGAAATCAAAAATCGTGATCTGGGCAGAAAGAAGATGTTTCTAGACTCTTCTGCGCTTTCACCGGATAATTTTCCCTAAATCCACCCCTTTAGCTGGTGAAAATGAAAGCTTTCAACGACTAACTAGCAGATTTCAGAACCAATGAGCTGGTGAAAGCGCAAATTTTTTAATGAAAACTGCCTTGGGAAAAATCAAATTTTTGAACTGTGGAGATTTTGTTTTACATGCTTGAATAGTCGATTAACATATAGAAATCCTAAGCTTTCCAATGGTACTTTCATATATGTTTTTAGATCTTGGGAAGGAAGTCAAAATTCCTCCACAATATAAGGCATCATTTTTCAAACAAATTTCAGAATGAATTATTTGATCACTAACATATGGCTCCAACTAGGATGGAGACCTCCCTGCGAAGTTTCCAAGAACCTAGAAGATCTTGTGCCTTTAGTATTGGGCATGGAGTCATTTATCCTTTACGATTTATCATCTGAAAAACTATACCAAACCTGTAACCTACTTGTTTATTCATTAAATCAATCAACTGAAAATAATCAAGTTGCTTATTTCCCTCAGAGATCTCAATGCTAAATACAGACTGCTTAATCTTTGTCTGAGAAGAAAGCATGATGAACTGTTGATCAGGACTTTTCATCTCATCATATTTCTCTTTGTATATGTTGTAATCTTCCTGTGTCTGCAAATTAGAAAACTTAGGACTGCACTTTCACCGGCTTGCTTGTTTTCAGAAATGTCATTTAGTCGATGAAACCTTGAACTTTCACCAGCTAACTTCATCTTCAAAACAAAGATTAGTCGTTGAAAAGATTTTTTTTTATTTTTGGAAATACCTTTTGACAATCGATTTATTATAGGAATAAACAAGTTATATATCCTATACTCTGACATTTAAATTTCTAAAAAATGTATGGAACTCTATTTATGACCATGTTATCTCCAAAAAATTTGGCTTTTCACCTAATCTTCTGCTAAACTGAAAACTATCTATAATTTGTTGTATTAATCAAAAATGAATTCACAGTTGAAATTCTCAAATGGTAGCCTATTTAGAGATCTCTCAGTCATCAGTTCCAAGGCACACAATGAATAGTAATGTGTGTCAGATCTTTTTTGTCTTTCGTTCCAGTTTTCAACAGGGTAAGTGAAAGAAAGTTACTAATGACCTGGGTACTAGCAAACACTTCCCATAAATTTTCCATTTGAAGTTTCCATAAATAGATGATCCCAGCAATAAGCATCCCTTTGAAAGAAACATTTATATCATATCATCGATCATCTTTGGATTGCTTTCCCAAGGCAGAAGTAATCTCCCAAAATGCAAATGTTGATGAATTCACAATCGATCATTCTTTTGTGTTTCGAAATTTACTAAATATTTGTAGAAAATTCTTCTGTCCACAAGATTTATACCGGCGTTCCATATGAATTTACAGAGTGTTTATTCAATGGTGAATACCTCAACACTCATAGCTTGGAAGAAATAACTTCAATCTCTGTAATATTCAGATATGGGAATCAATCTCTATATGATCTCTTAGCATAGGAATTTAATGAAAATTCCTCTTGGGTTGTCGCTTGAAATGCACTATGTATTTGAAAAAACACTAAAATCATGTGTGTTGCCTTTGAAACCAGTAGCTTTCAACTTGTTGCTTGAGCCACCTACATCTTTAGAAGACCAAATTTGCTACACATACATTATCTGCCTCCATCCTGCCTATTTATTTCAAAAATCAACAACTGAACATGATCTACTTTCTCATATGACGAGTTTCTTCACTGCCTACTCCTGCTCTAACCATTGTACTGATGCTCAATCAAGTAAACTCATGCTTCCAATGAAGCCATATCAGATACTGATTTACTGAACATGTTCTTGATCTTGACCCGACAAATAATTGAATGCATAGCCAACAAAAAAGTAGTTTGAACTGATGACAAAGCCAATTTTCATTTGACCAAAATACTTTAACATATATGATGTTCATAGATTCCAAATAGTCAACAATAGGGTCATCAAAGTCACAATGAAATACCTCTCCTTGTTGTTGTTCCAACTGAAAAATGAAACGTTGTTTCAGGTTGCCTTTAATGATCTTAATGTTGAATGTAGACTGCTCAACCTCTGTCGGAGAAACATATAGGATGGACTGTTGATCTGGACCTTTCTTCTCATCATCTTTCTCTTCATGTCTACTTCAATTCCCTTTTGTCTTCAAAACTGAAAGATGAGGGCTGCCCTTAGTATTTGTTGTAGATCTGAAATTGTCTCCTGCTGATATGTCAATCTACTCAACATCTTCAAAGTTTTCAGAAGGAAAAATCTGATCTTCATGACAACCTAAGATAGTAGATTCATTTGGTACAATGTAAAAAGCATCACTAAGGTTATCATAGTGTAGATTACTAATCTCTCGATCATAATGAAGAGTATCCTCTACAACAACATACTCTTCATGAGTGTCTAATTCTTTATTCAAAAGATTGAATTCATGACAACACTCAGGATAGATAAATTCATTTGAAAAATGATCTTTACAAAACACATGAAAAGCAGCATGAAAATATTCCAAAGAGCTGACACTTGCACTTGGAAGAGACCAACACTAGTCAAGAGAAATCCCCTCTAATGAATGTATGAAAAAATTAATTTGAACATCCTCATGTACAATTTCAAGCCGATGAATAAAGTCATGAAAATCCAGCAAGTGTTCAGCTGGAACTTCCCATTCTTCTCCTCAAAATATGGGAAGGTTGTGTTCCCATTCATCTCTACTAGGCACTGGATGAGGGTAACCAGAAATACTTGAAAAATTGCAAAAAGCATACCTCTTGTTCATTTCATACCAGTGGAGTCGCCATCAGATTTCTGAACAATAGAGTCGCCATTGAATCTTCCTTCGTGGAGTCGCCAGATAGATGATTGCAATCGATTCGTGTCCAGACTTTGTCTATCATCAAAGCTGGATCTTGTCGTGTCCCAAGGAAGTTGAGCTTCAATTTCCTCTCCCCAACAATGACGCCAATTTGTTATCACTCCAAGAAACTCTTTGAGGTTGTGGGTCAAAGATGCTTGGTAACTTAAGGTAAACTTATTTTTGTATTTTGTATGTGTGGATCAATGGGATAACTCAATTACAGTATGGTATTAAGACAGTCAAAATGAGAATCAAATGAACCAGTGCTCTCAAGGATCAATAATCAGATGATAGCTTTTAAGTGGGTGAGAAGACAATGCTTATAAACCAAATACAAATGTAGGGTTTAATAAACAATGATAAGAAATTATTAATCAAGTTATGAGCTAACCAATGAGATGACAGACATTATGTAGCTAAAACAACTTGAATAAGAGTACAAAAGGAAAGATGAGAATCTAACATCAATAGAGAGAGAAAACCACGATTTGTATTATCATATGAAAAGTATGTTTACAATATAGTATTTATGTATCCAGAATCGAACCCCCCCTTCTATCAAATGATAGGTATTTATATCTTTTACAACAGATCTCAGATCCTATAAACATGGATTTGGATTTCTAAATATGGAAAACATAGTACAAAACTTAATACAATAAGATAACCTAATATTTAACCAAATAGATTTAATCTAATCTTTACAAGTTGAATTTGACAACTAAAGCATTATTTGGCAGTCTGTAGGTGAAAATCACAGATTCAAAAATCTATCTTTGATGACTGGGAGATTTTATGTCAAGAGTTATTGTGCCATTTGGTGTTATTTCCTCACCACATGTCTTTAAAGTTGGATGAGAAAGATGATTTAGCTTCTCCTAATTATTATCCATCATTTAACACCTTTCCCATGTGTTCAGGAAATCAAAAATCACGATCTAGGCAAAAATAAGACGTTTCTGGACTCTTCTGTGCTTTCACCGGCTAATTTTCCCTGAATCCACCCCTTTAGCTGGTGAAAAGGAAAGCTTTCAACAACTAACTAGCAGATTTCAGAACCAATGGGCTGGTGAAAGCGCAGATTTTTTAATGAAAATTGCCTTGGGAAAAATCAAATTTCTGAACTGTGAAGAGTTTGTTTTGCATGCTTGAATAGTCGATTGACATATAGAAACCCTAATCTTTCCAATGGTACTTTCAGATCTGGTTTTATAGCTTGGGAAGGTAGTCAAAAGTCCTACACGATGAGGCATCATTTTTCAAACAAATTTCAAAATGAATTATTTGATCGCTAACATATTGGACCCACAAAGTCTATGACCCACTTATCGAATACTTGCAAGGTAATGTCTGGATGTAAAGGCATTTCATCCCTCTTTGATGGATTTCCTACTCTTTGACATACATCACATGACTGGTAATACTCCTTAGCATATTGATGAAGTGTGGACCACCAAAGCCCTATGTGAAAAATATTTTGTGCAGTATCCTTTCCTGCATAATGACCTCTTGCAATCTTGTCATGCACTTCTGGAAGTATCATCAATATTTCATGTTCTAGCACACAACGTCTCAATATTTCGTCTGCACCCAACTTGTATAAATTCTCTGCAATTAGTTGATAGTCTTCTTCTTTTACTATGAATTGTTTATTTTGCATGGATTTCATCTATGATGGAGCCATTCTAGTACTTAGAAATTGTATGATGCCTGAGAAGTAATCATCAACCATTTGAATTGAAAATTGTTGTGTCTGGGAAAAATTCATCTAAATTGCCTACATATTCTCCTGATAATGTGCACGATAGATGATTTGGTCCTGCATTCAACTTTCATGGTTTCACCACAACCTCAAAATCATATTCCTGAAATAAAATTACCCATCTGCATATTTTCTCGCCCAACACTGGCTTGTTCACTAAGTACCTTAGTGTATAATGGTTTGTGTACATCTTAAATTGAGAACCCAATAAATAATTCTTGAATTTGTGTAGCACATATACCATCTCCAAACCTTCTCTTTCTATGGTGGTGTAATTTGTCTCTACTATGGACAATGTCCTACCTGGAAACGCAATTGGGTGATTTATGTCCCCCTCCCCTAGCTAAGAAAGTATTGCACCCAATTCTATCGATGATGCATCTACATGAACATGGAACTCCTTATTCCAATCTGGAAAGATAAAAATCAGTCTTATCACTAGCTTTGTTTTTCATTCCACTGGAATTTTTCCTCCTTCAACAACTTTTCCATAGGTGTTTTAATATGCACATACCCTTTGATAAACTTCCTGTAATATCTTGTGTGACCCAGAGTTTCCCTCAGTTGTTTGACTAATGTGGGTGGTTTTAAATCCAGAATGACTGCAATCTTGGTTGGATCGACTAATAATCCCTACTTATAAACTATATGGCCCAATAAGATTCCAAATGGTGTACAAAAAATACACTTCTTCAGGTTCAGTGAAATCTGGCACTATCTACACCTATCCAACATTATCCATAGTACTTCTATATGATCCTTTAGTAGATTGAACAGAGTCCAATCATCTAAGTGTACCTCCAGAAATTTATGAATGAAATATTTGAACGTTGCTATCAAAACTATGGAAAATATTGTCGAGGCATTCTTCAATCCAAAGGGAATTAATGTATACTTATAACTTCCCCCCTTTGTTGTCAATGTGGCCTTGTACCGATCCTCCTATGTAATTCTTATCTGATGGTATCCCAAGAATCCATCTATAAACAAGTAAGTCTCTTGACCTCCTATTTTCACTAGCACCTCATTTGTAAATGGTGTTGGGAATGGATCATGTAAACATGCATCGTTCATCTTTCTCAGATACACGCAAATCCTGATTCATCCTTTACTTTTGTCTTGCACCATGTTGACGAGCAAAATTGATTGTCCGTCAATTGCAAGAACAAGTCTGGTTCGGGGTTGTCTAAATAACCCAAGTCGTTTGGTGTAACTCGTTCTGATGGGTTTAATGACTCTGTTAGCCAATCTAAGAATCCTAAAAGAAACGAATAAAAGAGAGAAATAACTAACTAATTACTAAACACTATATATATATATGTACATATGCTCTAATGTAACTGTAGTTGTTGTATTTAAGCAGAAGATAGACAAGTCTCGTTTATTTACATGGTTTACAAGATGCAAGTTTTAATCGAAACTTACGAAAATCGATGTGAAAAATGATTGCTTCTAGGAAGCAGATAAAGAAAGAACATAAAAATATTAATTGTTTTTCTTTTATAAATTTAAAGAATCTTGCAAAAAAAGTTAATGAAACATGAACATGTGGATGGTCAAAGCTGAACCATACATTCTAGTTTCAATGATATTTAAATGACAGAAAAATACAAAGAAGCTATCCTATCAGTGACTTAGTGAGGTGTATCCAAGCATCTGCATGAGTGGTGAACATACAACTGCAATGTCCAAGAGAGAAATCTGCAATGAACCTTATGACTGTTCTAAATAAATTCAGAACATGTATTGGCAACTTAGGTTTTAATGACAGAAAAAAAACAAAAACATAAACCTGTGATCTCATAATTATACATGATTACAACAAGATAAATCTGGAAGCAATCTATTTATTTTATCATTCAATTTAAAACTCAAAGATAAATCTCATTATTTAAATCGAAGATATAATCATAGCATTTGTATTTTGATAAAGCAAATGATAGATGGTATTTATAATATAAACCTCCTATACATCACAGATCATTTAATCTAAAGATATCAGACCTGCACATGTAATAGGATTAACAAAACATAAATAACAACATTATAAACAAAAGGCTAAAACCAAAATGCATATATGTCGTTCTATTAAGTTTTGGGATCACTTGTCCATTCTGTAGTCTTGAAAGAATTCTTTTGGATAATAGACTTTAAAGATTGGGAAAATTAATATATAAATGATAATAATTAACCATGTATTGATAAAACAGACTAAATATAATTTAAATCAATGCATAATCAATTATTCAATGAATATGAAGATATTATATGAAAATAAAACCATTTTACTCATAGGACAAAAGCCATTAAGCAACCTGAAATTCCATATTTTTCTTTAAAAATACTCGTTCATTCTCCCAAAGATTCCAGCCATCCATTACTCCATTTGAAAAGAAATAAAAATTTTACAAAAGCAATAATATACAAAAGAGAAAGGATTAAAATCCTCCTCTCCAATTCTTGGATCCCCCGGGCTCTGAACTTTCTCATATATTTATACAATGAATGAACAGTCTAGGCGTCACTATTAATTTTCGCCACCTGAAATTTTTCTCGTAAAAAGACATCAATATCTATCAAATCGTGCATTGTTTTGGGAAAATCTCTACGCGGAAGGTAATCAGGTCCATTTGGGTTATGGGTTTTCAACCATTTCTTCAAATTCCTCATGGTTTGGCTGCAATCAGTTCTGCAAAATCGTATGTCTGATCTTGACGCCTTTCCAAATTTTATCTGTTGTTGCTCATAAAATTATTTGTAGCAATCCAAAATTATTTTTGGATCAATCATCTTGAACGTATTTGGATAATAAAATCAAACCATGATCGGATCTGTATCAAATATTTGATAATAGAAACCTGTGAAACAAAAAGAAACCTAAATTAATAACCTAAAAATTGTGAATAAAACAAAATCTAGAAAAATAAAAATAAAAATGAATTTAAACTAACTATAACTTATAAACAAACATTGTTTATAATTTGCTTTCAAATATGATCTAGAATTTTCAAGTTAATGGAGAAAAAATATCAATTTTAGTTTTTTACAAAATCAAACAAATGATAGATAATTCTTTTATTATTATTATTTTGAAATGAGATGCAAAATGAAAAAAAAAATTAATTAATTAATATCACCAAATGATTTCATGAAAATGAGAAATCAACCAAGATATTATTTGATGAAGTATTGAACCCATTATTCAAAATAGTCAAACTTGCTAATGAGCAAAATAATGAACACATAATCATAATTTAAACGAAAGTAAACATTTGATAAAAATTAACATTTTGTTTAAATTGAGATTTTTATGCTCGTTTCTAATTTTGGACATATACTCTTGTAATGAATGTCTCATACTATAGTGAATGTCTTAAGTTTGTCTCAAAGCAAGCTAAGGTATGGAACTATTTGAAAAGGTTGATTATGTAGCTCATTATAATTATCAAGATTCTAATAGGGACCCTTTAAATTTTGTAAAAATATAGGGGGAGTTGTTGCGGCCCAAAAAATGGTGACTTACTGAGTGAAGCAGTTATCTCTGATCTGGTAATATTTCATCTTAGGAAGAAAATAATAAGACTTGAAAACGGATTTAAGCTCCCTGAAATAAATTCACTCTGAGACCATATAGTATTAGGATAAGCTCAATGATATAACCAGAAAATAGGATTTTCTTTGCAAAGGATTATAACCTGAAATAATGTCTTAATCAAAGAGTCACGATGTTTATAAAAGAACTTCAATACCATTGACAGAGCCACTGTTGCCAGCAGGCATCCATAGCCTCGACAGGGATGTCATTTAACCCACTGAAATGTTTTAATCCCATCCAATAGTTGTATCCACATGATGTATACTTCCATAAAAGCTAATTTAAAAACATATACCTGCTACCTCTCGACCCGACATTGCTTTGTTGCCAGCAGGCCTGTTTAGTACCCCGGCGAAATTGTCTTGGTATCATGTGTGCATTTACCCGCTGCCAGCGAGCCTATTCAGTACCCCGACGGGTTTACACACACTTCCCACACTTAAGTTCTTTCAACCCTCTTATGC
This sequence comes from Picea engelmannii, assembly GCA_009831015.1. Lineage (NCBI taxonomy): Eukaryota > Viridiplantae > Streptophyta > Pinopsida > Pinales > Pinaceae > Picea > Picea engelmannii. The sequence continues at coordinate 363,593 of ML785933.1, forward strand.
CACTTTTAAATAGTAATACAATTATAGATTTCTTGATGACAAAGAGAGCGGGGTGATACTAGAGGTTAATTGCAATACAAGTGAATAGTTGATCATATTATTTATTTTCTTTCAAAATTGGAAGTTTTATCATGGTTTAAAGATTTTAGATTTCCTTTAAGAAATCATCTAGAGAATGCGGAAGCACTTAAAAGTGATTCCTTAAGAAAATGGACAGCGTAAAAAGTTTAAAGATCATCGTAATTCTCAAAGATGTAAACCATATCTCTAATGTAATACTCTGGCAAAGACAATTTGAGGACAAAATGAAAGTGACAATTGACTTAAAAATCAATTGTCTGAGCTATATCTTAATATCAGGACCTCTTTGAATTATTTCAATTTGCTTGAAAAACACAAGTCTTAAAATAAATGCTTCATTCGACAATAGTTCTTTGATCAGAAATATATTGATTCAAAAAGAAAGATCAGAAGAAAAATCATTTAAAATAATCAAAGAAAACAAAAGAACACAACAAACCAAATCAAATTTTATTAATAGGATTCAAAATCAGAAGTACACAAAATCAAAACAACAAAAGAAAACTTTTCAAGAAACGATTTTGGCCAAAGATAAACTTGAGTTTTTGTATCCACTATCATCTCACTGTAAAATAAAGGAAGAACTAAATCATATAAAATATTATGTGCGAGCAAGTTATTTTCTTAAGATAGTGATGCATAAGATATTACTTTGACCAAGAATTATTACTAAAAATAAAAGAGACTAAAAATAGAAAAATCCTTATTAAGATGAGTGCAGTCCTACTCGTGGCACCTTGGGTCAGGGTTGAATTGATAGTTCAAAATTACTTATCTCTTTACTTTCCATTTAAAATTTTCATGATGATACTACGTTTTCAAAAAGAAATATTCGATGAAAAGCAGAGAGAAAAAGATTTAAAGTGGACTTCCCTGACAACATTTATATTATGGTTCTCTTGGTGTGCCCGCTTATTTTCATAACTGCATTATTACACAAAGAAATATCGATAAATAAAACTAAAGGAAAACCTACTCCTAAACCTACTCTAACTACTAAATAGATCAAAACGTTAAGTAAAATCGTATTTCCAATGCAACCACAAGAGCATCTTCAATCCTGCACGACATAGAAAATTGAAAATCAGAATAAAAGAATGTAGTATTTGTAGATGAAAAAAAAATATGTCATGTTTACCTCCTATATATTCTTTTAAAAACAAAACAAGCATGACCTTACCATTATTTTGAAACTTCTTGATATATGAATCCTCCAACTATTCTGCAATCTGGTCGTGATATGGGTCATAATGGCATGGAAGAGTGTAAGTAAGTTTGGAAAACTTGTCAATATTATGGGGACCTGACATAACCATCAACCAAGGCCAAAGTGCCCCATCCTCCTAACAATTCTCCAAGTGTTCATCAATTTCTTCACACGAAGGATCTAACAGAATCATGTCATGCTTACTTCCTAGATATTTAGGTAAAAACAAAGCAAGCACAACTTTATCTTTATTATGAATATTTTTCATATACAAATCTTCAAGCCATTCTAGGATCCTGTCATAAAAATTAGGATGCAAACTATGATTTTGAATAAATGGATATATCAATGGGGAACACATCATAAGAGGATTCATGACATCAATTAGATTATTGACTTGAATGCTTCCTTTGATGAGATTGATTGTTTCAAAATGTAAAGCATAAAGATTAAAATTCGAACTAATCAAAGAACAAATATGCAATGTAGAATATTTGATTTCCATAAGGATGAGTGCATTGTCTTTTTCAAAAATAAATCATGTAAAATCATCTTGCAGCATGTCCTTTTTCCATTCGAGTGATGAAAGTGAAAGAGCATCAAATCCGACTTGATAAGTGTTATGTTTGGAATTAGTTTCACCAAATTTTGGCATATCAAAAAGATTGGATTGTGGTGGCAAAGAGTAAGATACTGTGGGTAAAGTATCAAATCCACCAGAATATAAGAAGAGATCGAGATATAAAGAGTAAAAGGAATCAGAAATAAGCACATGAAAATAATATCTTGAGTTATGATATTTAACAATGGTATTCTCAAGACATTCATCTTCATTTTCCTTAAATCTTTCACTCTGTTTTGGTGATAAATTCTTCAACATAATATGATCATCTAAATTTGCCTCCTGTACGATAGATAATTCAAAACTTTCATGGAAAACATCTGATCTTTCATGTTGATAAGGTACGATTTGTAGATAAGGGTTTAAGTTTTCTTCTTCCAATTGCAAATCTACATCTCTAATCAGTTTCATTGGAATGTTAGAATTCTTAAGATCATTTTCATCACCTAAGTCTTCTTCAATAACCGAACTTAAATACTGATTAGAGCAAAAGTTATGAGAATGAGGACATTCACCTTGACCCAACATCGAATCTTCTTCCATGATGGTAGAGGACTGAAAATACAATGATTCACAGGAAAAACCAATTTGATTGTCAATAAGAACATTTCAATAGATTCTACCTCCCTTGCTTGTTCAACATTTTCGGATGGATCCCTCTCATCATGTGAACACAATTCTTCTTGCAATTGAGTGATAGTATTTGTAACTGCTTCATCATTTGCCATCGAATATGACTGGATGCAAGCATCATAGAGGAGATTTAATACAAATGACATGTCATCAAGATTAAATTTACAAACAACATGATGGATTCTTGTCGAAAATCCTTTTGAAAATGAATCGCCATTGATTAGCGAAGTCTGAAATTCTTCACATAATTGATTGTAATCATAGATTTCAAAAGCATCTAAAAATTTCTCTACAAATTGAAACCAATCAAAAATGTGATATGCTAGAAAAGACTCAAACCAATGTTTAATCCGACCCCTGAAAGTAAAAACAAACAATATTCACAAAACCTTTAAATCAGAAATATCATGCTTGATGCATTTACACCAAAACTTGTTAATATGGTCTTTTGCAGATACATTCCCCCCACCATCAAAGGTGAGTTTGGACAAGAGAGAGACTGTCTTGTTGGGAATATCAGGTAATGAGAAGTGGAAAGCATGTTCCAACACAGTGATTTGGGGAGCCATGGAAAATTAATTAAATTTGAAACAAAGACTCCTATAAGGCCAGCTTGTCAGTATGGCCCTCCTTCTAGCTCCATTTGTTGACAGGCGAAATTGATCGTCCATCAATTGGAAGAACGATTATGGTCTGGGGTTTTCTAAATAACCCAAGCAGTTTGGTGTAACTCATTCTGACGAGTTTAATGACTCCGTTAGCCAATCTAAGAATCCTAAAAGAAATGAATAAAAGAGCGAAATAACTAACTAATTACTAAACACTACATATATATATGTACATATGCTCTAATGTAACTATAGTAGTTGTATTTAAGCAGAAGATATACAAGTCTCGTTTATTTGCATGGTTTACAAGATGCAAGTTTTAATCGAAACTTACGAAAATTGATGTGAAAAATGATTGCTTCTAGGAAGCACATAAACAAAGCACATAAAAATATTTATTGATTTTCTTTTATAAATTTAAAGAATCTTGCAAAAAAAGTTAATGAAACATGAACATGTGGATGGTCAAAAATGAACCATACATTCTAGTTTTAATGATATGTAAATGACAGAAAAATACAAAGAAGCTATCATGTCAGTGAATTAGTGAGGTGTATCCAAGCATATGCATGAGTGGTGAACATACAAATTCAATGTCCAAGAGAGAAATTTGCAATGAACCTTATGACTATTCTAAATAAATTTAGAACATGTATTGGCAACTCAGGTTTTAATGACAGAAAAGGAAACAAAAACATAAACTTGTGATCTCATAATTATACATGATTACAACAAGATAAATCTAGAAGCAATCTATTTATTTTATCATTCAATTTAAAACTCAAAAAAAAATCCCATTATTTAAATCGAAGATACAATCACAGCATTTGTATTTTGATGAAGCAAATGATAGATGGTATTTATAATATAAACCTCCTATACATCACAGATCATTTAATCTAAAGATATCAGACATGCACATGTAATAGGATTAACAAAACATAAATAACAACATTATAAACAAAAGGCTAAAACCAAAATGCATATATGTCGTTCTATTAAGTTTTGGGATCACTTGTCCATTATGTAGTCCTGAAAGAATTCTTTTGGATAATAGACTTTAAAGATTGGAAAAATTAATATATAAATGATAATAATTAACCATGTATTGATAAAATAGACTAAAGCTAATTTAAATCAATGCATAATCAATTATTCAAAGAATATGAAGATATTAGATGAAAATAAAACCATTTTACTCACAGGACAAAAGCCATTAAGCAACCTGAAATTCCATATTCTTGTTTAAAAATACTCGTTCATTCTCCCAAAGATTCCAGCCATCCATTACTCCATTTGAAAAGAAATAAATTTTTTACAAAAGCAATAATATACAAAAGAGAAATGATTAAAATCCTCCTCTCCAATTCTTGGATCCCTCGGGCTCTGAACTTTCTCATATATTTATACAATGAATGAATAGTCTGGGCATCACTATTGATTTTCGCCACCTGAAATTTTCCTCGTAAAAAGACATCAATATCTCTCAAATCGTGCATTTTTTGGGGAAAATCTCTACACAGAAGGTAAATGGGTCCATTTGGGTTCTGGTTTTTCAATCGTTTCTTCAAATTCCTCACGGTTTTGCTGCAATCAGTTCTGCAAATTCGTCTGTCTGATCTTGACGCCTTTCCAAATTTTATCTGTTGTTGCTCATAAAATTATTTGTAGAAATCCAAAATTATTTTTGGATCAATCATCTTGAATGTATTTGGATAATAAAATCAAGCCATGATCAGATCTGTATCAAATATTTGATAATAGAAAGCTCTGAAACAAAATGAAACCTAAATTAATAACCTAAAAATTGTGAATAAAACAAAATCTAGAAAAATAAAAAAATGAATTTAAACTAACTATAACTTATAAACAAACATTGTTTATAATATGATCTAGAAGCTTCAAGTTAATGGAGAAAAAATATCACTTTTAGTTTTTTACAAAATCAAACAAATGATAGATAATTCTTTTATTATTATTATTTTGAAATGAGATGCAAAATGAAAAAAAAAAAATAATCAATTAATATCACCAAATGATTTCATGAAAATGAGAAATCAACCAAGATATTATTTGATGAAGTATTGAACCCATTATTCAAAATAATCAAACTTGCTAATGAGAAAAAAAATGAACACATAATCATAATTTAAACGAAAGTAAGCATTTGATAAAAATTAACGTTTTGTTTAAATTGAGATTTTTATGCTCGTTTCTAACTTTTGACATATACTCTTGTAATGAATGTCTCATACTATAGTAAATGTATTAAGTTTGTCTCAAAGCAAGCCAAGGTATGGAACTATTTGAAAATGTTGATTATGTAGCTCATTATAATTATCAAGATTCTAATAGGGGCCCTTTAAATTTTGTAAAAATATAGGAGGAGTTGTTGGGGCCCAACACACCACCATTGGATTGATCCACTATGAATCTTCAGAGGTTCAATGATTCCTGCGTTCAGTATCATGTCTATTTCATCTTTTACCTTCTCTTTGTACTTTGGATTTAACATGTAAGGACTCTATCGCACCGGCTTAGCACTAGGTTTCAATGGAATATTCATCTCTCCTAAGCCTCTTGCAATCCACTTCATCTATGAGAACATATTTGGGAATAGGTTCTGATATTCTCATAGCAATTCTGCAATCTTCTCTAATTTCTCCTCACTCCTATAATCTCCTATCTGCGCAAACTTGGGATTCTCTGTCGTCCCAATGTTTACCTTCCACGTCTTTATGGGATGTGTATCTGTGGTGGACTCAAGCATTGGCCCTTCTAATGCAATTTCTCCTTTTTCTCAGGTAGTTGTACATTCCTAGGATCATCTTCATCATGTTCCTCCTTGGCAACATTTTATCACTCTAATAACTCATGGACAATCATCGAATCTCTGTTCCCATTGCAGAATGGTACAAACCCCATCCATCCTTCTTCTGCAATTTTTTTGGTTCTAATAGCTTGTAGCATTGCATCCATTAATGGGGATTCATGTTAAAATGTAAAGGTTACCTTGAATATTTTCACCAAATCCTCACAATTGGTTGTTTCCCTGTGCATTTCCAATTCTAAATACCAGTTCTTTGGAATTGTGTCTAGTGTGTGTATAAATATGTGCATCCATTATATCTATGGTACTGAACTCCATAAGGCTCTGCTATGTTCGGCATGACCCGTTGGATCACTCTCCCCTATATAATTTTTTGTTATATCTTCCAATTCATTCCAAAATATTATTTGGAGTAGCCTTCTTCACTGTGACAAGTCTTCCATCCCTTCTCTATGTGCATCCCACCATCTTGCTACAGTTACTTTTAGGAAAATATCTAGTGCCAACAACCTTTTTTGTTTGCATACCTGTAATTCAAATGTTGTTATGAATAATATTATATCAATTAAGCCATTATACTTGGGTGGATCAAATAGCTCTGTCCCTATCCAAAGAAAGTATCGAGTTATGTGTGTGCATCATCTAGTTGAGACTTCATGCATTCTTTGCTACCAATTTTCTAGACCTTCCTATGAGTTTGATGCACATGAACCGATGCTTCTCCAACTCAGTGCACCACATGTTGTAGGGTTCACACAATCATCCATCCACACATTCATGTTGTATAATTTGTCAATGTTGTGTCCTCTCGCTGGTTCTATGTATTGATTTCCTTCCGTCGGGTCCAAGGGTGTAGTAACTTTCAAATATTTGACTTCAAATACCATTTCCCTCCTGTTCAATTTAATGATTTCGTGATTATAAAAATCCCATTCCAAACCCATCAATGTTGGGTATGGTTGACTATAGTACACAATCTCAATAAATTCAAAGTCTGCTACATTGCGCACTCCATCTAAGTTCACATGTACTCTTGTCAAATGACCAATTGAAACTATTTTATGTTGATTTACAAAACTTAACTAAACAGGAGACTAGACCAGCTTGGGTTTACCCATCATCTCCCAAGTATGTTTAGGTAATACATTCACATCAGACCCCAAGTCCATGATAACATTATCCACATAATATTCTCCAATCTATGCATTGAATCGGAATTCTCCATTGGTCCTCTTTCGGCACAATACTTGATTCACCACCCTTTGGGAAATGGGAGTTTCTCTATCTTGTGTACATTGATCAATCATATCATATAATGTATTCAACACAGTTCATCTTTCATCATTTGTACACATCTTTTTATAAATTCTTTTAGAGCACTTACCTTCCCAAATGGCTTCATTGGCTCTACGCGATCCCTGATATGTGGTACAGATGATGTCGATGCTCCCTAATTCTGGCCAATGATATTTTTTCTTTCATTCTGATAGGTCACCTTTTTCTTTCTAATGATCAAACATTGGCATAGGCCCTACAAACTTCCTTACCCATTGTTTAGTCTGATTTTCTTAATTTTTCACATCATCCCCTCTTTTATCTCCTATGTGCGTAACAATTACTATTATTGGTCCTTCATTGCATATTTCAACTATTATCTTCTGCACATTCTGATTTGGATTCTAGTTATGATTCCCTCTTGATTTCCATTTTTCGACTAGTTGAGGACAATCCTTTGTAGAATGATCCAATGCACGAAAGTATGTGCATGTTGTACACGGATTCTGGTAGTCGCGGGATAAATGACCTGGTTTATTGCAGTTGTAACATATTATCAACCCTCTTCCTCTTTTTCCAGCATTTCCTCTACCATGACCTCTACCAAAATTCCCTCTATTCCTTGGATTGAAGTCTCTCTAATTATTGTATTGTTGACCACTTCCTTCTATCATAGCATTCTCTTCCTAGATCTTATACATGTCCGAAGTACACTCCCTCATCAAATGGAATGCATGGAAATCATTTTTTTCATGTCTGGCCGATTTGCAAAAATTGCAAAACAAGTTCCTTGGTGAAATATGATACTTATGCAATAATGGACACTCTGTCAAATGATGACCCCAAGTCTTACATATATCACAATACCCTCCTCATGGTAATGGAATCGCCGCTACATTCACTTAATACTGCATGAATGATGGGCATTTCTCCTTACGATGAACTTCAGTCCTACACTTGGTACACCATACATGTTCTCATTTCTCCTTCCCTTTTGTAAGTTCTTTCAGTTAAATTGTCAATGTATCCAACTACGTATGGACTTGTTCCATCCCTCCAGTATCTCCCACAAGCGATGACTCCAATTTCATTGCAATTTCCAGAGCCTCGGGTTGCAACATAACCTTATGTTCAATCAAGGGATTGTGAATGTGCGGTATAATTCATGCAATGAACCATTCTTGATGCTTCTGATCATGGATATGAAAATTCATCCTACCCATCATATCCTTGAACCTTTGATCAAAATCCCTTACTGATTTGGTCTATACATGTTTAATCTCCTTTAGTTGTGTAATGTACTACGATTCTAACTTTGGATTCTTAAATTCTTTTAGAAATGCTAGTCTCATCTCTATCAATGTTTTGTCTTGTCTCTTTTGTGTGGTACTCTACAGTTTCATGTAACAAACTAGTGCACAGCCTCTAAACGTTGTCGTCAGCTCCGAAATCTTCACAGCCTCATCCTGGACGTTCTTGGTGATCCAAATTGTCTCACAGACAAACAGATGTCGTTTCGGGTCCTATGACCCTACTCCCTAAAACTCAGGCAGTCTTAGGGTGTTATCTACTCCCACCATATTTTTTTGCGTACTTTCTCCTCTTGGTGATGTTGGTTTCCTCTGGCTCTACGCACTACTTCCACTTATCCGATTGCTACTACTTTGTCCTCCTTTGCTAACTACAAGTGATTTTGATAAATCTTTGAATATTACTCCTAATTTTTGTGACACACATGGGTTTGTGGATTCGACACAAGATTATTTATGAGTAGGACTCCATGGTTCTTCTATTATAGGACTAGACTTTGACTCCTCTTATTCTCCTCTTATGTGTGGTATATCTACGATTTGGATGATCTCACAAGGTCCTCTCTCTTCTGTCTCACTGTGTGGATCTCCTTTCTCAGCCCAAGTCTTTTTCCTCTTATACCTCCTTCTTCTCCTTTCTCAGCCCCAGTATTTTTCCTCTTATACTTCCTTCCTCTGTGCAGCTCCAAAAAATCATCTTCTTCTCTTGTATACCTTCTCCATCTCTCTCCATTCTCAGTCCCTCCCTTATTTCTGTATCGCTTCCTTCATTCTCTCTTGTTCTTGGACTCTCCTCTTGTCATCCTCTGGTTCCCTTATGTGCGTGAACCCCTTTAGAAATCATATTTCATGGTCATCACGCACTTGTCACACAACAACATCATTATCCATGTTCCTAGTGATTTCATGAACCTTTCGCATGGACCTTTGAAAAAATCCTTTTTTGCAGCACTATATGACTGGGTACACTCTATTGCAAATTTTGTAATATATCCACCTAATATACTATCTAACCAGAAATCAACTACATGGGAAATTATATTACTTCTCATTCATTCATTTATTACTATGTAGCATCTCTTCGCATTGATTCATTTATTATTCTCTTCAAAACCATTTTACAATTCAGGAATTATGAACTCGAAAAACTCATTCCATACTCTCACCAACATCAATTAGGAAGCTCTCAAAATAGGATGAAATAGAACCCCTATTATTCCAACCCTTTGCATATTTATATAGAAATATAGGGCTTAAAACCCTATTCTGATCATCCCAAAAATAACCCATTACAATGCATACTTTCTTCAGTTAGTTGGTTTTTCAGCTCCTTTTTTGGCTGCATGTTGCTTTCTTTCTATTGTTCTTCTACTTATTGAATGTCAGGTTGCCATCCTTCTTTCATGCTTTATTCTCTTGTTTTCTCCTCTGTTGGATTTATTCTTTTGTTTTATGCATTCTCTTGTCTACGAGCTATCTTCCTTCTGTGCACTTTCCTCCTTACACATGCTTTCCTCCTTAATTCACCTTAGGTGTGCACTCCTTATCCTTTCTTATTCTTCTACACAATTTTCCTATACTTAGGATTTTTCCCAAAACTGTATCCAAAACTGCAAAAATGTCTCCAAAGTTTCATGTCCAACAACATGTAAATATTAAGTTATCAAAAATTATCACATATGATTTCATTCATGATATCATCAACATATAACCATAGATGCATAGTACACAATAGTTTTATGTGGAAACCCAAATGGAAGAAAACCATGGAATTCTTTTTAATATAATCTTGAATATTACATCCACAGGAAGCACCAACTTCCAAGATTCGCCAGCATCAACTGGAAGGAAGCACCAACCCCCTATTTACAAACTCCAACCTGAAGGAATCTACAACTCCCTAAATTCTCCAGCACCAACTGGAAAGAGGCTCCAACTCCCTAGCTTACAGGCTCCAACCTAAAGGAAGATTCAACTCCCTATATTCTCCAACACCAACTGGAAGGAGGCTCTAACCCACTAGTTTACAGGCTCCAACCTGAAGGAAGCTCCAACTCCCTAGATTCTCCAGCACCAATTGGAAGGAGGCTTCAGCCCCCTTTCCTTTCCCCTTTCTACCTCCTGAGAAATATAATTGAGGCACTCAACCTGTCACTGTAATTTTCAATGAAATAGATACAACATCCTCAACCTATCACTATTTTTGTCACTGATATGGATACATCATCATCATTAACCTATCATTGTTACGTTCACCGATATTGATACATCAACATCATCAATACTAGTTCAACTTAATAACCACATAAATCTCATTCCAATCTCACCAACAATATCCCTCAAATCATATGCTCAAAATCACCAAGATATGCATCAAACCATGTGCCAAGATATGCACCAAACCATGTGCCAAGATATACATCAAACCATGTTCCAATACCTCCAAGAGATCCCTCATATGCCAAAAAAACCTCCAAGACATGCCCTAAACATGTTCCATACCTTCCAAGATATGCATCAAAGCATATACCAAAATATCCAAGATTCACCTCAAACCATATCCAAGATGCAAGCCTCAAGCATGTGCTAAAACATGCCTTAAGCATGTTCCAAACCATCCATTATATACCTCAAACCAAATACCATAACCATCAATATGTGAATCAACCATTTTCCAAAACATTCAAGACATGCCTCAAGCATGTGCCAAAATAAGCATCAAACATGTGTCAAACCCTCCAAGGTATGGCTCAAAGCATATGCCAAAACCTCCAAAATATTCCTCAGGCATATACCATAATCTCCAAGATATGCCTCAAGCATGAACATAAAAACATATAGATAACCATACATTTTATCATGTAAATAATCTAGTGCACAAGATCTCATATTATAAAACCTTCCTCAACTTCAGAAACAAGAAGATGGCACCATATTCAAACTTCTCTTCAGCCTCACTGGGCTGGAATATGGAACTAGCGGGGCCTCGCATTACGAGTGTTGTGAAACCTGTGGGGACCTCGTGGGACACCCTATGCTTGACCTGCGGGGGTCTACTCAATTAGGGTTACCATAAACCCTTCTCACTTCCACGACTCCAAGACTTCCTTCCTTCACACTCCTTCGCTACTTCAGTTTTGCTAAGAGATCACATACTTTCTTTATGAAAATTGTTTTATGAAACTTGATTTTTAATAATGAGAAGCTCTTTGATGTGTAGTTATTCCCTTCCAAGTAAATCCTTTATTTGAATTTAATGCCGACCTGTAACTTCTTATTTGCAACAAATTTTATTCTTTAATTAATTTTGGGGCCAACTTGTAACTTCTTGTTGCAACCATTTAGGGGATTTTTAACCATACTTCGGGGCTTCATCTTTAAGAGGGTATAGATTCTCAATCATAAGGAAACACGTGGAATGCCACCTATCATTGGAAATGGCATGATAGGGACCATATGTATATGAGATTTTTTCATCCATTTTCAGTGTCCTTCACCCTTGTTTTCTTCAAACAACTTCGGGCTTCATTACCACACCTCTGAGGATTCCTAACAATCTTATTAGGGTTTCTTGTATACTTATTCAAAGCATCTTCCTATGAGGTCCATGATTAAATCTACGCCATAAGGGGACCAATTTGGAGACTTATTCAAGTACACTCATCACTTCTAAGGACTTTGGGACTTTTACTGGGGTTAACATCAATGATAACCAACTTTCCAATAATCTCCCCCTTTGGCATTGAAAAGAAACAATTATAATCCCCTTGTGACCATTTCTACCTATGTCTTCATGCTTATGATGTTTCTCTCCTTCTTTTTTTATTTCTCTCCCCCTTTGACATCAATGGAAAATGGTAACTAACTCTAAGGATTTCTCTCCGCTGTCATTTTTTGCAATATTTTGTGTAGATGAATATGGGGATCATTATATATGCTTCATTTCCTCTCTTATGGGACTTCTTGTCCATTGGTACTTCCTAGTGTAATCCATGGATGTATATTAAAAGCATTGATGTCAAATTTCATTTCTGGATTTTCATGTCGTCACTGAGCTAACATCAATGAAATAATCATTCAATAATATCCTCTTGATAGTATAACTGCTCCTAACAATTTCTCTATGTCTGTCTTGTTGTGCCTCTCACAACTTTCTTTCCTATGACTAGCCAGTTCCACCTATCAATATGCTTATTTTATGAGTCATATGCTTTACTAAAAATTCATCTTTATGACAATGACAACAAGTCTTTCTGCAATTCCTCTTGCGCTCATGCATTCATCTACTGTCATGTATCTTATTTGGTTCATGTCAAGTATTATATTCTAGACCTTCCAAATATCTCATGAATTCATCACTTTACATTCAAAAAACTATCCATGACTCTGCTACTCAACTACACACAATGTTGATTAATTTTCCACTTCATTGTTCTAAGAGCTTCCTCGAATCTGCTACAATTGATCACTACATATTCTTGTTTCTCAAGTTGAATCAAATATTTCCACTAGTTTTCTCTATCTTCAAATAAAAATATACAAGTGTGCATGTAGATGTGTTTTGAAAATTGGTCCTTAATCAACCAATTTGTCATGAGACATTCTGTACCTATGCCATCAGACTATTTATAATCTTCCTTGCCAAAATCTGCAAACACTTCAAATTGTTTGAAAGATAGTTCTCCAATTTGTAATAATTGTTGCTTAGACTCCCCCTCTTCAAAATTCATATTTAGTGGGAGTCTCCAAGTCGTATGACTTAGAACAATACATAAGAATGCTTTACTGTAGGATCATCATTTTGAATTCTGACATCTTCCTCTTTTCCTATAGATTCATCATGATCTCGAATTCTGTAAATCTTGTGAGTATGATCTCTGGGAGTTATTCATTAAATTTTTCTTCTTTTTTTTTTATTTCTTCTCCAAACCTTCTTGTATTTGATATCAATGTTTTCCTTCAAGGAATATTTCATCATGATTCTACAATCATGAGCTATATGTCCATAGTTGTGGCATTTATAACATTCAATATTGTAGGGGGCCACATAAACATCTCTTTCTTGAACATTTCTTCCATATGATCTACAATCTACAACTTTATGTCCAAAGCTATTACAAGTAAAACAATACCAGGAAAGGAAATTTGATACCTAGGAGTCAATGATCATCTTTTTGATGTAGTCATTATGAATTTATGCCTTAGCTTATCATGATATTCTCTTTTGTTGTTTCCTTCATAATGAATGAAGCATATTTGATTCTTGGAGATAGAAGTTCTTCCTAGGGATGCACTTCTTATGCATTCATTCCTCTTTGACTCTTGCTGACCATCATTCCTTCCTTTGAGAATGTCTTCATAGTTATTTTTTTTGTGGTTTTCAACAAGCATAATCAAATATATTTGTGAGAGAAAAATAATAATACACAATAAACCATGCATATAAACACACAATTATCCTGGGAAACCCCTATGGGGAAAAACCATCCTAATAATAGATCTATTATTAACCTTGACCTAAATTGACCAAGTTGGACCAAGTGATCTAGCCACCTCTCACCTCCAGGAAACTTTACAATGGATCCTTACAATTCTTATAAAGGATTCTTCACATGCATTCTTGTGCATGCAAAACCACAGGCCATCAATATCATGTTCCTGAAACCATGTGTTGAGACCTAAACCACTTTGACTCATCCTTGAGTCAATGTTTGTCAGACAATTGGCTTAGGTTGATGGATAGTTGGTATGTATTTTTTGTTGTCATTGATTTCAACCATTGGAGAGTGATATTGTAGATTGATGTCAACCCTTGGCGAAAGTTCAGTAGCGAATTTCGGTATCACAAAGGTTTGGGTAATGGACCGAAGTTTGTTTGATGCATAATAGTGTGAGTTTTAATATATTTTAAGGTAATACTATTATATATGGATATTACATGTCATTCCATTTCCATTGGTATGTGGAACGTCACATAACTCCTCACGGTTAGAGAGTTATGGCCATGTGAAGTTGGAGAACCCAGGTTTGGGTAATGGACCCAAGTTTGTTTGATGGATAAGGGTACGAGTTTTGATATATTTGTAGGAAACACTATTATAGATGGATATTACATGTCATTCCATTTCTATTGGTATGTGGAATTTCACATAACGCCTCGCAGTTAGATAGTTACGACCATGTGAAGTTGGAGAACCCTCATGAGTCATATAAAATCCCCAAAAGGTCAAAGTAGTCAAAGTGGTTTAAGAGATTTTAGAAGGTAAATAATAAATTGAAGTGATGAGTGTACTATAACTCAAAGTGAATACAAAATAAATTATTTAAATAATAAATTTAATGGAGAAATTACTAAGTTACAAGAGGTTAGAAGTGGGTTAACCCTAAAATAAGGAAAGTGGGTTAAGATGGTTAAAATGTAACCCCTTAAGGAAGCTACATGAAAGTATAAATAAGAGGCAAGGCTCTCTCATATTAATTAAAATTGATCATATTGAATATATATAGGTGACTTAGGTAACCAAAGGATATCTAAGCCGAATTTTAGAGGGAAGGTGAAGTAAAGAAGGCTGAAATTCAAGGAAGGGTAAATTCTTTTGATGATGTTTTCTAAGGTATGTTATTTACAGGTCATCTCCCCATTTTCGGAATAAATTTTTTTATAGAATGATTCAGACCATGAAATTGGGAGGAAGTTGAGGAAACTTATCCAAGTAGTTGTGGTACAAATTTCATCTTGTGAGTCGTTGTATTTTTGGAGTTAAACTCCATGGAAAATAGGGTTTGTGGCTAGTCCTGAAACTAGTCTAAAACAGGTGTTTCAGGTAAAAACGTCATAACTTCTTCATAACAAATCCAAATTCAGTAAGACAAAATGTGTTGGTTATAGTGCCATGTTTAGTATTCTTTGTACAATTTTTAGATCCATACAACAAATATTCCATGCAGGGCACGCTCTACAAGTCCGCTCTCTAGAATAAGACAAAATTCAACAAGGTATGCCATTGTTTCTATAACTTCTTTTCTGAGAGGTTACACGTAGTAACACCTTGAGGAATTGCATAAAACACACTAAAGAACATTGTGTACTATTTTCATATATTTTATCATTATAGGTACATAGTTATGATTATTTTAAGTTAGGGTTGTTAACTAATCCAAAACTAGTCATGTGAGACTAAAGTAAAGTTTGATGAAAATGCTAGTCTCTTGTTGTTAAAGTTAAGGAAGGTTTGCAGGTATGTGATCATATACACTAGGTCTATTACAGAGTTACAAATCATATTTTGATGATGAAATTGATGAGGTATTTTGGTTGAGGTACATGTTGGGTACATGGTTGAGACAAGTAGTTGATTAGTTGGCACATACATGAGGTTTATAGTTGATGATGTTGGTACATCTTGATGAGTCATAGTTGATGAGTAGTTTATACATGATTGGTACATACTTGGTACATGGTTGGAGGCACTTGTTAGTATTATTGTTGACACATGGTTTATTGATGATGTAGCATACTTGTATTGGTATATTATTAGAAGCACATATTGATCTTGGTGATGATTATGAGTTGTTGCATTATGCTTGGTTGATGCACATCTTTGAGAGTTGTCTTGGTGAGTAGATCTTATTTGGTTGATAAAATTGATGAGACAGGTTATTGTGATAGGTTGTTTGGACAAGTTTTTGTGACATGTTATTTGTACAGGTTTGGTGCATGGTTGATGCACTTGTTCATGGTACAGGTTGAGGTACAGGTTGGTGCATGGTTGATGCACTTGTTTATGGTACAGTTTGGTGCATGGTTGATGAACTTGTTTATGGTAAAAGTTGATTATAGGTTAAGGTACAGGTTGATGCATGGTTGATGCATGGTTTAGATTATTGGTATAGGTTGTTTGGTGCAGGTTGATTGGTACAAGTTTACAGTAGTATATCTCACAGTGATAGTGTGACAATGGTTCCATCATTCTACTTATATGTCATGGCAGTTGGACAGGGAAAGAACAGGTGGTTGTGGAGACCTTACGGTTGTAGCCGAAGAACATAGGGGGTTGTAGCCTCCTTATGGTTGTATCCAGAAAATTGGGGAGTTGGAGCTTCCCTCAGGTTGTAGCATGAGAAACTAGGGGGTTGGAGCCTCCTTCCAATTGCAGGTGGAAAACAAAGGAAGTTGATGCTTTCAATGAATGTAAATCTTATAGACATATAAGAAAAAGCATTCCCTGGTTTTCTCCCACTTTGGGATTCCACATAAAACATTGGCGTATTGTGTATGTGTTTGATTTCTCATTTGTTCATTGTTTATTTACTCTGCAACTATTGGATGATAATGCTACATTGATATAACACTTTCATTTGATGGTGAAAAAGGATTAAATTTCTCTATTATTGATTCACCCCCCCTCTTAGTAATCCAACACCATTAACCCTAACAATCCCCCCTTTAAACTTGACTTGGGGATTTAGCATGCATCCCCCTATCACCTAGGTCTTCCTCCCAACTTTACCAATGAGTTACCAAGGGTATGCATGCCTTATTGAGTCTTATATCCATATTCCCTTTTACATGCAAACAATTTTTTCTCCATAATTTTTTTTATTTTTATTTTTTTCATGTGTCTCATCGTGACTACACCATCACCATCAGTTTCTACATCCTCTCATTTTTCCATGCTCATCTTCTTTCTAATTTCTTGCTAATTTGCCTTTGTTCTCCATGCTTCGAGGAGCATAGACATTCCCTGGGAAATGGTCTAGACAGTCATTCCCTAGGGAAGAATAACTCTCTCCAGGTTGCATTATAATTAGTGCCAGAGGAATGGACCAGTTAGATGAATGGTCCAGGTTCATCAATCAGGGACAAGAATCCCCTAGGGTAGACACATTTTGTCTAGGTTTCACTATGATTAGTGCCGGAGGAATGGCCCAGTTAGGTGAATGGTCCAGGCTCATAAATTAGTTACAATTATTCTTCTATGCTTGGTAAGAATAGTCCAAATAGCCCATGGCTGATGTTTTACTTTCTGAAGGAAGATGCTCTTCTAGATCTCACATATGTGAGTGGAAGAATGGCCCAGATGACTCAGTTTGTATCATGATATTGTTTATGTAGGTTGATATCATATGATATGATTATTTTGGAGAATGTATGTCTCTGGACAGTAGTTGTATGCTACTGTGGTGGATGTGATCCACTGGTAGTGACTATGTGTCACTGCTTAGTAGCAGTGTGCTACTAGGAGTGGTTGTGTACCACTGGATAATAGTTCTATACCACTATGGATATACCCAGTTGTGATCTATTGGATGGAATTATAGAAGTAGTATGCCACTATCTGAGTTCCATGGAAACTACCACTAGTGTTGGAGTTGATTGCCAGCTAGATGGATAGTCAGTGTGCTGGTGGAAAAACATTCTCCATGAGGAAAATGGTCCAGACATAACATATTTCTAGTGGACATGCATTCTCTCTATGGAGAATGGTCCAGGTTGATAGTTTGTTGATGTATCATGGACTGGTATTTTCCTAAGGCACAGATTGTTGCCCAATTAGGAAAATTGTTCAGAACTGATATTTTCTAAGGCATATAGGTAGAGATGGATCTCTATGGTACATATGAACTAATTAAAAAATAGTCAATGATTGACATTCCTGTAGGAATGGTATATGTAGCCCATGGAATAGCTTTCAACATATTTTAGGACAATCATTCTTCTAGGACATATGTCCAGATTATAAGAATGGTCCTTGTATCACTATGTTGAGTGAGTGACTTATTCAAAATCATGCCTGATTTATCAGATGGAGTATGGCTTCGAGAGATGATGCAGTTGATGATATGAGATGATACTGATAGTGATGATGTTGCTCGTGAGTTGATCTATGTGATCATAAGATAACATGTGTGGCTATGATGATGTTATCAGTTGAATGGTTTGTTTATGATCAAGACCATTACCTTTAATACCTCCCTATCTAGGAGGGTGTTTTGATATTATGGTAGTTGCAGGAGGTATTAACCTGCACATGTAACCTTTAAAAAGACTAAAATATTCTGGGAAGCAAGAGAAACCTTAAAATGTTGGATAATAACCCTAGAAGACAATTCAACTCAAGAGAATATTTGATATTGAGTTATTAGCCTCCAGAAAGAGAAGTCGACCCAATCAAGTGAGATAGAGAAGTATAAATATAGGGTGCTAGAGCTCATTTGACACTCACTCACAACTGCATAAGATTAGTGGTGCGCAAGTTTGGAGATGGAGTGCAACTGCAACTGCTGCAACTGGGATTTTGGCTCATGGTTGGACTTTCTCTTGGTTATGGTTTGGACTTTATGCTTGGTATTTGTTTATTCTTTCTTGGTTTGATACCCTTGGGGAAATGTGTTCTACCTTGGTTGGCTATTTTTCTTCTTCCATAATTATTCTATCTTTCAAGGGTAAGGTGCTCGAGTGTGGCCTTTGTGCCTATGGTTGGGTGACAATATTTCTATATTGTCTATGAAAAAATGAGCACATATATTTATTTCTAACATCCCCTTGATTATAATATTATGCTAAAGGAAGGTTTGGTTAATCCTTCCACTGCATAATCCATTATGTGAATAAAATCCTTAGGAAGGTTCAATATAGCCCTTGGGGCTACCCCTCAACATGAATATTATGCTAGTGGAAGGGTCAACAATGGCATCCCTAAGCTCCCCCTCGATGAGAATATAATTCTTGAGGAAGGATCAGTGACCCTTCACTAGGTTCGCCTTCTACCAACCCTTCTCGATGCTCCCCCTCCATATGAACACCATGCTAGAGGAAGGGTTGGCTAACCCTTCCTCAAGATCCACCTCTATGTGAAAACTATGCTTTATAAAAGGTTAGTTTATCCTTCCATTGGATGACTCACAACATGAATACCATCATTAAGGAGGGTTCAAATGACCCTTATTTGTGATCACTCTTCATGAGAATACTATGCAGCGAGGTCAGTTGACCCTTCCCTAGGATCCCATGTAATACCCTAGTTTTGATCCCAAAATTAGTAATGTATGTTTGTACATGATGAAAGGTTAGAGAGCTTAGCCAATATATCTTATTTTGAATATTAACAATAAAAATACATCACCAACTACAAATAGACGACGACAAAGTTATAGGGAGCTATCATTCCACGATAGGAGAGGGGGGGGTTAAAGGGGCTAGACCAAATTATTATATTTTATTAAACGCATCTTTGAATAAGTTGGGAAAATGAATTAATGATCTTTTTGGGGAAAAGACATGGTGCATAGTGATATTTCATATATTAACCATATTTTGATGGTAGAAACGACAATTCCTCATTCTTTATTGTTCTTGGTTCTTGAACAAAAGAGAATATTTTCATTGTAGATATCCATTGATAATTGAATGTATGAGAACATTTGGAGAATATTTGGAGCTTCTAGATATCCATTGATAATTGAATGTATGAGAATATTGATATTCAAATTTGAGAATATTTGGAGCTTCCATCATTGATATTTCATGTATAGTCTATACTAGAGCCTTGGAAAGAATTGGAATATCCTAAGGGACTGCATTACAAAGAAGGGGATTCAATTCATTGCGTTGTGCAAGACAAAGGGGAAAGAGAGACGGTAAGTAGATATTGATGTGTGATTGTGATCCATATTGGATTGCCATATAATTTCATCTATCTTGGTACTTTTTGGGTGGAAAATTTTGGAGGAATCGGCTCACAGATTCATTTTAGTGATAGGTTCTAGTTTGTAAAATTGGTATCTGGAACCTTTAGAATAAAATTTTAGGAATTAAATGGAATAATTTTGGTTATAGAGTCAAAAATTGCACCCACACCCTATATTCTGATCCACACACAGAGACCTTTCTAATGGTGTGAAAATCATCTCAATCAGAGCTCGTATGTGAAATTTATGCCACTCGTAAGTTGAACACCATCGTCTGAGTGGATGTTGCATTAACCCCCATTACTCCCACAGGTGGGGATATCCACATGTTGACTTTCAAGAATATTCTAGAAGGTCCAAACCTTATTAATAATTTAGGCTTGAGGATGCAAAAAATCTAACCCTAGATGACTATCGGGATATGTTAAATATCGAGCCACTAGAAGGAGAAAGGGGGTCCATTCTTTAGCATTTCACTTGTTCTATAGTTGAACAAAGTAGCTAGGAGTGGTATTCTAAGAGAATAAAAAAGGAGGAAAAGTTTGTGTAGTAGCCATATAGGAAATAGTGTCAAAGGAAACTCCACAGTGATGCCTCTTTATGTGTATTTACATTTCCATAACTGAAGAAAAGAGAGTAGACCATAGGCCTCACCTTCTAGTTGTGTTTTCTCTTGTATTGGATTTCCCAATATATATATTATGTTTATTTATGTGTGGATTGTGTGTTATTTTTCTCATTTATTTCATTTTCATGATTCAATTATTTCATAAATTCTAGCAAAGATAGCAATTAATTAATCCAAGATCTAAGGAAAAATAGTTTTCATAGTCTAATATTTCATAATATTAAAAGATATATTGTGAAAAACTGTTCTAGTGGAATATCCATGGAATTTTACAAATCATATTGGTATCATAGTAGTTTTCTTTAGGATATTTTTCAAAATTTGTATGATCTATAAATTGGCTTAAAAAAAATGTTTCAGAACCCTAGCCATGGTGGATGATTTTATTCACAACAACCCTCAAGATCCAATAGAAGAGATATTTGTGAGGCTGGAAGAGAAAGTCAATGATACCACTCAAAATATGGCTCTCCTCATGGTAGATTTATTAAGAAATATCGAACCGCTTGGGGAGGTTGGAGGATCTAAATCAAAGATCGAATCTAAGGGGAAATTGCAAGAAATTGAAGACCTAGAAGAGGAGTCAAGGAAAGAGCCCAAGGAAGAGAAACCAAGTTCCAGTTCCATTACCCCTTCACGGTATTTATTTAAAATGAAACAAAAAAGTGGATATCAATCCATACCAAGGTGATATTTATGTATTAAAATTGAATCCTTGGTTGCAACAATTAGAGGTTTATTTTAGTGTTCACAATATAGATGAGGATCAGAAGATTTTATTTTCTTGACTGAAACTAGAGGGCCATGCATTAACCTGGTGATAAATTCACACAGAGAAATTTAGGTTGGGGGGTGATCTAAGTGGGAATATTTTAAAACCCTCATTAGGTCCCAATTCTAGCCTATTGAGTGTGTAGAGGACCAATGGATCCATTGGTATTACTTCAGGAAAATGAAATGGAAAAGTGTGCAAGAGTACACCACTAAATTTAGAAAGATGGATATCATGATCGGTATCTCTCCCAAGAATCCATATGTACTCCTAAATTATCTGGGGGGTCTACACATTCATTTGCGAGAGAAACTAATTCTATTCAAACCCAATATAGTTGATGAGGCATGTGTGCAAGAATGATATATGAAAAATATAGGCCACAATAAAGGACAACCAAGTGGTTCCAAACAGAAAGAGAACCAAGATGCTTCCAAGGAGGGGAATAATAAATTGACAATTAAATACAATATGACAATAGCCATTTCACATCATTGAAAGGATCCAATTAACCATTGTAATATTGATAGTCACACTGAAAACAATTGTTGGAAACTACATATAAAGTTGAACCCTAAGAACCACAAGAAGGATGCCTCAAAGAAGAATTGTATAGCCACATATTCAAGAAATCAGGTAGAGATAATCTCAAATGTGGATGATAGAATTGCATCCACTTTAATGAATAATTTTGGCCCTCACCCAAGTTTTGAGGAAACATTGGTCAGGTTTGACCACCTTTTTGGACTTTGACAATCTGGTCGAAGATGGAGCGTCCAGGCAGAGCTGAGATCGCGAGATATCAATTGTTTTGTGGACTTTGTGGACCCATTATGGGGTTCATTAGGGTTTTGTAATGGGTTATGGGATGTCGTCCCATGTGTTTACCCATGATAAGGCATTTTTGTAAATGTAAAAGTATAAATAAGAAGCAATGTAATGTAGCGAGTAGTGGTAGATTGGCTAAGTGCAAGAGGCAAGTAGTTCTAAGTTTCTTTGTGCAACAAAACATGTATGTAAGGCTCTGTTCTTGGTAGAAGAGTTGGATCTGTGCCTTGACCTGGTTTTGGGAAGGTGGGTCTAGTGCTTAGTGTGCAGATCACCTGTCTGGTGCGAAGCTTGGCTATGTGGCTTAGTGCACAGGAGAAAACGAATGTAAGAGATTGATGCCTAATAAAGAAGAAGAAGTAGTTGGTGGGCATAGCCCCACACTGGGGTGAACCACGTATATCATGTGTTGATGGAGTTATTTGTGTTATGATGTTTATGCTATGAATCTGCTTAGTGCATTGATTTTTATGTATGATAGATAGATCTATGAATGCTTAGTGATTTATTTATGTTGAATGTGTTGGATCTAACTTATGATGCTAAGTGCGATGTGTATTTATTCTTTGTTACTGCATCGATCTATACTTAGGGTTTGATCTGCGATGTGAGTAAGACTAATAGGATGATGCATGTTGTTCTTAAGTACTATGTGAAGTGCGGTAATCATAGATCTTTGTCCCAACTTGGTTACAGACACTTGAGTCCTGTAACCCCCCCTACCTCTACCTCGGGTGAGACTGCATCTTCTTCACATGTGTTGCCAAAAGGGCTGGTAGTTAGGGTTTTTTTGGTGCATTGTTGAAGCATTTAACCCTGGTTTTGCCCTGGTTCTGCCCCTATGCCAACAAATGGTGTAACATCCCGCTCTGGCGCACTGAGACCACTTATTCTTTGAGGACACTTGCTCGCAAGTGATCTGGACCCTTTTTGATGTTGGACCTTATATATCTGATTATGATGTGATTGACAGATGATTGATGCGTTACTATTCATGTATACGGGTGCTATTGACTCAGTTGATTGAGTGTGCAGGTTTGTGACCTTGAGGATGCGGAGGCATCGGTAGACCCCCTTGGACTCCGGACTGAGTCAGGGAGTGTGTTTTTGGGTTGATTTGTTTATTATGATG
>ML785933.1:400319-422644 GCA_009831015.1 Picea engelmannii
CTGCTTCTTGTAGTGCCCTTCTTTTCCACACCTCCAACATACCCTTCCAAACTTTCCAGGAGATTTAGATCTACCCTTAGACTTAGATCTCCCACTTGAGAAATTAGATTTATTTCTTTCCTGGGAACGTCCTCTTGCAAATATTGCATCTGTGCTATGTCCTTCCATATTCTTTCATCTCATCTCCTCCGACAACAAGGACGAGACCACTTATTCAAACTTCAAAGAAGTTGTATTACTACCTATGGCCACAACCAAACTATCCCACGAGTCTAGTAAAGAACACAACAAACTGATACATTTATCTTCATCTGAAATTTTAATAGCAACAGATACTAACTGACTTACCGCAGTATTGAAGGTGTTCAAATTCTCTGCCACCGAGTCTCCATCTCTCATCCTCAAGTTATACATCTTCTTTCTCAGGAATAGTTTATTTACCAGGGACTTAGACTGATACAACTTCCCCAAATTTTCCCATAAATCCTTGGCTGTAGCTTCCTCTGACACATTCAGTAATACTGAATAGGAGAGACACAGTCGAATTGTGATTTTTTCCTTCTGATCCATCTTTTTCCAGCCATCTGCAGAAGTTCTTGTAGGTGCAGTACCTGGATCTACTGTGATCCACTGATCTCTGTCCACCAAAATATCTTCCATCTTGAGCTTCCACAGCTCAAATATTTTCCCATTAAACTTCTCGATCTCCATCTTCGAATTGCATGCCATTTATTTTCACCTGAAAAACAATACTGCAGATCTCCCACTGTAACAAGGCTGATCATAGTCCTGAGCCAAACCCTTGACGACAAAGGCGTCCCGTTGAAGCCAATAAAGCTCTGATACCAAATGTAAATTCTAACCTTGTACAATATCTACTACAAACTGATATTTAGAAAAGAACAGAAAAGATACAATGGCAAATACAAACATTATACAGAGATTTTTCACCTGGAAACCCAAACCGGGAAAACCAACATATATTATATGCATACACTGTGTTACATTGTTTACAATACAATATACATATAGGAGCCAGCAGCATCCAAAACCCTAACCCAATGACCTGGATTAGTCCAAAACCCTAATTCCTTAAACGGAAATAGAAAACCATCGGCCAAAAAACCATGTGCCGAAAAAACCACCTAAATATCATGTGGTCCCAGAAATATGTCGTCCTGGAAATATGTCGTCCCGGTAATATGTCGTCCCGGTAATATGTCGTCTCGTAAATATGTCATCCCGGTAATATGTCGTCCCGAAAATATGTCATCCCGAAAAAAAAAATTCGGGGGCGCTGCCCTCGAACCCACACGCGGGGGGCTCCGCCCCCCTGCACCCCCCCTCTAACCCCCCTGCGCGCTCGACGCAAATGCTCAGACACTACTACTCGTGCAAAGAATATAACACATACCCAATAGCTAGAGGCCACACTCACAGAAGATGATATCAGTCTAGTCCATGGAGCGATGGAGGATGCATACAAAGATCTCTTGCAGAGATATAGAGCGAAGCAGGATGAACTATAAGGTAGGATAGAAAAGGAACTGATCGAAGTATAGGAATCTATTTTCTCAGTCCACGTAGTCCCTATTGCACCTTCCTCGTTAGAGACTGTGGAGTTGGGGGATGAGCCGGCCCAACTTCGAAGACTTGCAGATGCAACAGGGGATCAACTTCAGTGAGTCCAAGAGGAGAAGGATAAGGCTATAGAAGCCATGAATAAGGAGAAAGAGGAAGTCTTAGAGAAACTATGAGTTGCGCGGTACTATGTAGCCACATACAAAAATGAGAAATATGAGTTCTGGGAAATGCTCGAGGAAGACAAAGAAAAGATACAGAGGGAAAAGGACCAGCTACTCGCAAAGTAGACTGTAATAAAAGAAGTGGTGAGAAGAACACTTCTTTTTGTGCCAGGCTTGTCACAGGAGGAAAATGAGGCAGTCAAAGTTCAAGTGATGAAGCTCGTTGAGGCTATCCAATAGCTTCAAGAAAGGGTAATGGAGTTGGAGATCCAATAAGTACCAAGCACTCCATAGGAAGTGCACGATCAGAGGGAGGAAGCCGCTAAGAGATCAGTTGGAAGGATCAGGGCCCTCGCCTCATAATGCAAGTAGTTGAATGATAGGAGCATACAAACCTACTAACACCTCATGAATATTCATAGCTTAGAAAGTTGGAAGCACAACTACAGGAGGTGAAGCAACAAGCACTGACAATTCAAGCGCAGATGAAGTCACTCACTACAGTCGAGAGAATGAAGAAATCGCAAGAACAATGCATGTCCCAACAACATATTACTGCCATCAAGGGAAGAGTAATGAAAGTTGCACACAGACTACAATCGATGCAAGAGGAAGCATGCGCAGTGATTAAAGATATCGAAGGACAAGGTTCACAATTGGATTAAGTGGTCGTGACAGTGGAAAAGCACCTAGAAGGGCCTTTTACAAAGAAAATGATCCAGGAGTTCGTTGAGCAGGAATCATAGGTGAAGCAACAATTCAAGGCATCTTGAGCCAAGATCGAGGCCTTCGAAGTAGTACTACCCAGATCTGAGTGATCGGGACGAGTCACAGGTGAGTGTTGGGGACCTATTGGCCCTCGACCAAGTTTTGCAAAAACATTGGTCAGGTTTGACCACCTTTTTGGACTTCGACAAGTTGTTCGAAGATGGAGCACCCAAGCAAAGTTGAGATCATGGGATATCACTTGTTTTGTGGGCTTTATTGACCCAGTATGGGGTTCATTAGGGTTTTGTAATGGGTTATGGGATGTCACCCATGGGTTTACCCATGGTTAGACCTTTTTGTAAATGTAAAAGTATAAATAAGAAGCAATGTAATGTAGCGAGTAATGGTAGATTGGCTAAGTGCAAGAGGCAAGTAATTTTGAGTTTCTTTGTGCAACATAACATGTATGTAAGGCTCTGTGCTTGGTAGAAGAGTTGGCTATGTGCCTTCAGCTGATTTTGGGAAGGTGGGTCTGGTGCTTAGTGCGCAGATCACCTGTCTGATGTGAAGCTTGGCTCTGTGGCTTAGTGCATAGGAGCATATGAATGTAAGAGATTGAATCCTAATAAAGAAGAAGAAGCAGTTGGTGTATGTAGCCCCACACTGGGGTGAACCATGTATATCATGTGTTGATGGCTTGCTTTGTGATATGATGTTTATGTTGTGAATCTTCTTAGTGCATTGATTGTTATGTATGATAGATAGATCTATGAATGCTTAGTGATTTATTTATGTTGAATGTGTTGGATCTAACTTATTATGCTAAGTGTGATGTGTATTTAGTCATTTTTGTTGCATCGATCTGTATTTAGGGTTTGATCTACAATGTGAGTAAGACTAATAGGTTGATGCATGTTTTTCTTAAGTACTCTGTGAAGTTTGGTAATAACAAATCTATGTCCCATCTAGGTTACAGACACTTGAGTCCTATAAACCCCCTTTCCTCTACCTCGGGCAAGACTGCATCTGCTTCACAGGTGTTGTCGAAAGGGTCAGTAGTTAGGGTTTGGTTGGTGCATTGTTGAAGCATTGAACCCTGGGTTTTCCCCTGTGCCAACAAAGAAGGAGGTGAATATGAGCCACCCTCAGCATAGGGAAGATAAGGATATGAAAAAACTCTTCCATATCACAATCCATCTCAAGAAGACCACGGTAGATGATCTATTTTATTCCATTTTGTTGGTCAGTCTCATATAAGTCGATCTATTTAGTAATATTGGGTTGGAGTTTCATGACCATCTAATCCCATACAAATTGGGGTGGGTGAACAAGGATGAAAAAATCAAGGTCATGACACAATGTAAGATAATAAAAAAATTAAGTGCATATTTTATTGATGACGTGGAGTCATATGTAGTACCCCTTGACATGTGTAGTGTAGTTTTTGGATGAACCTACATGTTTATGAGGGTTGTGACCCTCATGGAGAGAGAAAAAATAGTACCCCCTAATAAAAAATGAGAATTCCTACATCATCAATGCACACAAAGGTAAATTGAAGATCTCACTAGTAAGTTCCAACCAAGCCAAAAATATTATTATTTATAGTAAGAAATATGTATTACATTTCTTAAGAGAGAATTAATTAGGTGATGAATTGGTAAGGGTAAAGGCATCTGTGGAGGAATGTACTAAGGAGAAAAAATAATAGTTGGAGGATTTTCTATAGGCATATGCAGTTTTTCAGAAGCTTAAAGGCCTACAACCTAAGAGGTAAGTGGAGCATGAGAAATAATTATTTACTGAATCCCCATTACCAAATATTGGGTTGTATAGATAGTCTGTTATGGAAGTAGATGAAGTGAAGATTGAGTTGGATCAACTTCTAGAGTAGGGATTGATTCAACCAAGCACCTCAACTTGTGGGTCACCTATTGTTATCATACCCAAGAAGTATGGGACTTGGAAGATGTGTATTGACTATAGATATTTAAACAATATTACACTCAAGAATTGGTACACTCTACCTAGGATCGATGATTTTCTAGACTAGTTGTAACATACCAAGTACTTCACCAAGTTGGATCTCAAATCAAGATAGGCTAGAAGAAAGGGCATCTAAGAAGTTCCAAGAATAAATAGCATCAAGAAGCTTCCAAGGAGGTGACTAAGAAGTGGAAAGCGGGGAAGGATAAGAAGATGGAAGCCACTACACACCAGTGCAAGGATCCTAGAAAACATTGTAACCATTACAACATTGATGGGAATACTGACGAAAAATATTTGGAAATTACATCCAAAGTTGAAACCAAAGAACCACAAGAAGGATGCAAAGAAAAATAATATTATATCCATGGATACGAGAAATTAGGTTGATAACTACTCTGATGCGGATAAGAATATTTTCTACACATCAGTGTAGAAGGAGGTGAATTTGAGTAGCCTTCATCACTAGGAAGAGAAGGAGATGACCAAACTCTTCCACATCAAGATCCAAGTCCAAAAGACCAATATAGACACCTTATTTGACCATGGTTCACATGTTAATCCCATAGTAGTGGATCTATTCATCAAGCTTGGATTGGAGGTTCGTGATCATCCTAGCCCATATCCATTGGGATTGGTAAAAAGGGATGTAGATATCAAGGTAATGAAACAATGCAATATTAACTTTTTTGTAAGTTTTGATTTTATTGATGAAGTGGAATTCGACATAGTACCCATTAACCTATGTAGAGTAGTGTTTGGAAGCCCCTACATGTATATTAGGGATGAAATATTCATGTGAATATCGAACCATTATCGAATAATCAAGGATGGGAAGTCCTACATCATCAACATGCATAAAGATGAGTCAAATATCTCACTGGTAAGTGCCAACCAATATAAGAAGTTGATTAGTTCCAATAAGAAATATGTTTTAATTTTCTTAAGAGAAAAGAACACTGGGGATGAGTCTATAAGAGTAAAGGAACCCTTGGAGGGGTGTACTAAAGATAAGAAACATGAATTGGAGGAGTCGATACAGGCATACACAGTAGTGTTCCAGGAGCCTAAAAGGATACCACCCAAAAGGGAAGTGGATCACAAAATACAATTATTTCCATAATCCGCATTGTTGAATATTGGGTTGTATAGGTAGATTGTTTTGGAAGCAAATTAAGTGAAGAAGAAGTTGTAGTAGTTATTGGAGTAGGTTTGATTTGACCAAGAACCTCACCCTGTGGGTGAACTATCATAATTATACCGAAGAAGGATGGGACTTGGCGAATGTGTATTGACTACAAATCATTGAACAAGATTACAATAAAAAATCAGTACCCTCTTCCTAATATCGATGATACGTTAGATCAGTTGTAGCATGCAAAATATTTCACTGATTTGGATCTCAAATCAAGATACCACCAGATACACTTCAAGGAAGAAGACACCTAGAATATTTCCTTCAATACAAGGCAAGGTTTGTACACATGATTAGTCATTTCATTTGGTTTATGTAATGCACCATCTACATTGATGAGACTAATGAATGATGTATTACGACCATATCAAGATTCATTTGTTATAGTCTAATTGTATGATTTAATTTTTTATAGTGTTATCTTGGAGGAGCACGTCTCACATATCATGCAAGTGTTAGAGACTCTAAAGAAGCACTAGGTGATAGCTAACCTCAATAAATTTGAGTTTTCTCAGCAGTATTTGGTGTATTTGGGGTATGTGATCAATGGAGGGGAGATCAATATAGATCCTACAAATATGGAGGCCATTATGAAATGGTCAATTCCTACAAATGTCACTGAAGTTAGGAGTTTTTTTGGGGTAGCACAATACTTGCAAAAGTTCGTAGATTCATTTTCAATGATACTTGCACCACTCCACACAATAATAGTGAGTGGTAAGAGTTTCCAGTGGGGAAAGAATCAGCAAAAGGCTTTTGATAATCTGAAAAGAAAGATCATTCAATCACTGGTTCTCTCATTACCAAAATTGCATAATCCTTTTGAAGTGGAGACAGATGCAAGTGGGTATGACATGGGAGTAGTTTTGATGCAAGAAGAAAGGATTGTATGTTATCATTCTAAAATATTTCATGGGGCAGTTCTCAACTACCCTACCTATGAAAAGGAACTATATTCCTTGGTTCAATATGTCAAGGAGTGGAAACACTATCTGATGGGAAAGGAGACCATCATCCACACATATCATCAACCACTACAATATTTGAAAGCCTAGAGTAATATATAACAAACTAGACATTACAAGTGGATGGGGATTTTATAGTTATTTCATCTAGTCATCAAGTATAAGAAAAGAAATGTAAATGTGTTTGTAAACATGTTTTCAAGGCCACCCATATACAATATTATAGATTTTGGAACTCTGATGCAAATGGATCCTTTTACCCATGATGCATAAAGACATGCATACATAGAAGATGAGGAATTCAAGGAGGTGTTTCGGCAGCTATAGAGCCAAATTCATATAGAAGATGGTGAAAACAAGGTTGAATATCATTGACAAAATGGGTTACTCTACAATCTCGACAAGCTCTATTCTCCTAAAGGTGAATGACTGCAGCTTATCAGAGAGGCTTACACCTCCAAGGTTGCAGGAAATTTTGGTGTTGGGAAGACAGTTTCCAACTTACAAAGGTATGTGTACTGGCCCATAATGCAATAAGATGTAGCATGGTATATTAGGGGATTTATACTTTGTTGTACCAACAAGCCCAATGATAGGAAGTAAGGTCTATACCATCCCTTACATGTAACCATTCAACCTTTGGGAATCATTTCCATAGATTTTGTGGGAGGTTTACCAACAACTAGGAAGGCACGTGACTACCTATTTTTGGTAGTTGATAGGTTTAGTGAGATGTGCATTTTCATGCCTTGTAAAAAGACTATCAAAGGACAAGAAAAAGAAAACATTTTCTTTTAATAGGTCTGGGTGCACTTTGGTATACCAAGGAGCATCATCTCAGAAAGGGGTACTATATTTCTCAGTACATTTTGGACTACATTGTGGGAGAATATGGACACTAAGTTAAAGAGATCCACATCATTCCATCCATAGATAAATGGGAAGATAGAAGTAGTCAATAAGTATTTGGTGCAAATTTTGAGCGGTTACAATCAAAATAATCTGAAGAACTTGGATGAAAAATGAATATACATACAACACTCTTATAATAGAGCATCCCACACTTTTACTAGTAAGCCACCTTTTGAAACTTTCCATGGATATTTTCCACCTTCACCCTTGGATGTTGTATATGGGAAGCAAGGAGAAGTGAGGGAGGACCTCATAGGAAATGAATTAAGAGAAGAAACATTTGTTGAGAATATTAGGAAAATATATTTTCTAGTACAGGAGGCATTGAAGAATTCACATAAAAAATGCAAGTCTATACATGATCAACCCAAAATCAAGAATTAATTCAAAGTGGGAGATATATTTTGGTTACAGTTGAACAAGGAAAGACTATAAGGTCCTGGTAAGAAGATCAAGGCTTTGTAGTATGGACCTTTCAAGATATTGGAGAAGGTGGGAGATAATGCCCATAGACTCAGTCTACCCCATACATGTGCATTTACTTAGTAGTGAATGTGGAGAATATCAAACTCTAAGAGACTTCCATGTTGGATCAGGATAAGGGGAAGGTCCTACCTTCCATAAAGGACTTACACTAGATTCTCAAGAAGAGGTGGTAGAGGACACAATTTTATAGAAGAAATTTAGAAATACAAGATAGGGTTAGCATGACCTTTGTCATATTGAGATGAAAGGATGACTTTCGGGAAAAGAAAGTGGAACTTTAGGGAGAAGGAAGAGGAAAAATTCCCTCACCTCATTTAGTAAATATTTTATGAACAAAAAGAATTTATAAATGGGGAGGTATGATCCAGATTGGATCATTATAATATTTTTCATATATCTCAATGCTTTCAGAGTGGAAACAATTAGAGGAATCAACTTTCAGGGTCATTTTAATGGAAGTTCCTATTTTAGAAAATTGGGGTTTGAAACCTTCCAGATACATTTTGGGGCATCAAATGGAATTTTTTGGGGTCAAATGTTTATTTTTTTTGGATCAAACCCTTGACACTATTCTACACATTGAGACCTTTCCAATGGTGCAAAATCGTGCCAATGAGAGCTCATATGAAAAATTTATTCCTCCCACAAGTCGACCTACCATGTTGACCACCATGGTACGAGTGGATGCCATGTCATGCCCCATTACTCATGCACATGGGGCTAGAAACACATTTAATTTCAATAATATTATAGAAGGTCCAAAAATTTATCACAATTGAGGATTGAAGAAGTCAAAACCCTACCCTTAGATGGTTGTTGAGTGATGTTAAATACTAGGACACTAGGAGGAGAAGTGGTTCTATTCTTTAGAATTGTATTTGTTCCATAGTTGAGTGAAGCACCTAGAAGTGGTATTTTGAGAGAATAACATAGGAGAATAAATTATGTAGCAGCGATACATGCCACAATGTCAAAGGAAAAACCAGAAAGAGTGCATATTTCTTTGTACCTGCATTTGAAGAAAAGAGAGCAGAGCGGCCTCACCTTATAGCTAGGTTTTCTCCCATATTGGGTTTCCTAGGTTATATCTTGTGTTTATTTTTGGATGGTGTGTGAGTATTTTGTTTTCTCTATTTTTTGCATTTAAGTTATTTCATACATTTTAAGT
This sequence comes from Picea engelmannii, assembly GCA_009831015.1. Classification (NCBI taxonomy): domain Eukaryota; kingdom Viridiplantae; phylum Streptophyta; class Pinopsida; order Pinales; family Pinaceae; genus Picea; species Picea engelmannii. The sequence goes on from ML785933.1 coordinate 409,485, forward strand.
AGAAAATATATTGTTTTCCATTGGATATTAATGCTCCTCCTCAACCAACCTTTCCCAAGAATAATAATATAGATTTCAATATTGATATGGCTAGTGTCTTGGAAAAGGTTAATGTACCCATCCCTATTACTGAGATGATGAATATTCCTTTCTTAAGAGATAAGATTAATATATTCTTAAGTATCCAATATGAATCTCGAGATCCTCCTATAGTGTTACAAGCCATGCATTATGATCCTAGTAAAGAGGAACATGCATATTTTTTCATCTCTTTGGTAGTAAATGATATATTTCTTCACAATTGCATGTTTTGTTCTAGGGATTCTGAAAATATGATGTCTTTAAATTACATGAATCAACTAGGTTTGAAAATCATGATATCTTATAGGAATGTGTGTGGAATTGATTCCAAAGCAATCAAGGTATGTGGCGTGATTAAATAACTTAAAGTATGCCTATCTATTTATCTTGAATTCTCTATTTCATTGGATGTTTTAGTAATTTGTGTGCCTGATGCTTAGGGAATGTTATTGTCTAGGAAATGGGTTGCAACCTTGAGCGGAAACCTTCACATGGATGTTTCCTATGCAACCATATAGATTAGAGATGGATGTTATATCACCTTATATAACCATACTATGAATAGAAACCATGTATAAGATCCTAACAATAAAGATACTTGGAGTGAGGATGAATTTGAAGAGATGAATACATGTGCAATATTAAATGGGAAAGACCATTATTATAAACCTTATAAGACTTGTGAAGAACCAAAAAATTTCCATCATGATCTTAATCCTTCTCAATACTTATCTATGTTTCCCTTTGCGCAAGAAGATAGTATTGATGATATAGATGACATAGTGTTTCCAAAAGGAGAATATTACAGAGAACAACTTATGAAGCATGAAGACAAAGATCTAGGGTCTCTGAAAATTTTAAATCAAGGTAATGAAGGAACCTTACATTTGAGTGAAGATTATCATAATAGTTTTTTCTTGCTTAAGTCCCATCCTCTTGATTTAGATCAAGGAAAGAAAAGTAAACATGACAAAGGAATAGTTGATATTAAAGTAAGGATGGAATATTTTCAAACAGGAAGTTTAGTACTTATGTAGGACAATAGAAAGCCAAATATGCATAAGAAGTTTGATAGTCTATGGTATGGCCCTTATAATATCAAGAAGAATTCTATAATTGGTTCCTTTTATATAATCACCCATGAGGAAAGGAGACTACCATTACCCATTAATGGATCTCTTCTAAAAAACGTTTATGCAGAAGGAACCTGACTTCTTAGGTTAGAGTAGTGTAGTATTAGGTCATGTTGTGTGTTTTCATTTTGATTGTATTTTTATTTTTTATGTTGCTTATTGATTTATTTATGCATTCATGTTATCTTATCTCATATATATATTGATGAAAATGAAAATATTCACTTCCCACATTTTATTTTTACCTTTCATATACCATGGTGGATCATATCCCTCTACCCTTTTGTTGTTGATGGCCTTATGTTAGAATGTAGCATGAATTATTTTAGAGTGATGCAATTCATAGGTCTTGGAGTACCATAGATGTTAACGTTCCTGTGTTCTCTAATGTGATCACATGTCCCCATGTTGGATCCAGATGTTACCCCCTCTCATCTAGGGGTAACTAGAGGAGATCATTATTCATGATCCACATTGGAAACAATGATCTCATATTTGATGATCAACACTCTCCATAGACAAAAACCCCTCAAATCCCTCCCCCTCATCATTTCTCATCTCATTCACTTCATCAGTAGGTTCATCCAATAATGGTGGTCCAACACACATGAGGTACATTAGTCATTGTTTAATAAAAAGTGTTACATTTAATGCATTATGTATTTAGGTGAGGATAATGGGTTGAAGTCAAATAATGGATCATGATACTTGGAAGTTGTGATGTTTTCCTTGTTTCACCTTGGTGGCCATCATAACTGATCCAGTAAAGTGTTGTCACTCTTTGGCAACAAGGATACTACTAGGAGGCCTTTATGGGGGTAACATACCATTCATGTAACATCCCATTTTTAACCGTTATGACTTAGGATGGTGAGTCAATAAAGTTGAAAAGGGGCCATAGTGCCTAGGAAATATAATACTTCATATGCATTAATAAAATGCATTGTTGGTTGCAAGACGGAGAAGGACAAAAGAGATAGGGGGATATGATTCCACAAGAGAGGGGGCTTGAGGGGATAAGTGTTTATTTTATATTTTTATTTACCCATTTTTATTTTAATGGAGGATATCAGTTACATGAGATTCTTGGGGGAAGGACAAGTGGTTCCTTAATTCCAATAATTACATAAACCCATCTTGGGTTTGTTTGGGGGGTTCACAGATTCATTGGTTCTTCTTCTAATTGCCTCTTCTTCACTCATTCACTCCCTCACTCACTAAGTTGTTCATTTTTCACACCTTTCACCCGGTTCTCTCCCCATTCACTCTTTCACCCACTCCTCTTCCTCATTCGTGTTTGGCTTTGGAAGGGAAAATGAATTGTTGGATAGGATCCATGGTTTTGTTGGTTGTAGAGACTACTAGTGTAATCCAGCCATGAATTAATGCCTACATGTCTAAGATTCTTTGGCCTATGTTCAGTTTTTCTCACAACTATGAATCCTAAGAGTCCCAACATGGAGATTCTTGACCAAATGTATTGGAGCCTTGGAAGGAGATGGACAGCCTAAGGGACTACGTGGCATAGAAGGGGGTCCATTCTCTTGGGTTTTGTAGGTAGGGTAGAAGAGAGCTAGTGTACTTTGGATTATTGTGGGTGCTGAAAATCCTGTGAGATCTTGAGTGTTCACTTGTTCTTATTCATTCACTGTTACACCCTTCTCACTCTCTCATTTTGGTGCCTCATTATTGATAATACATGTTCTCTTGGTCTGAGCATGGAAGAAAATGCCTGGAAGAGGAGATCCATTGCTAGATGGTTGTAATATATTATTGATCATTCCATGAGGGAATGGATGCATGTGTGCGTGAGATTGATGGCAGTTCAGAAAGAATTTTCCACAGCTGAGAATCCTTGGAGTTTCCAGCAGGGATATTTCCTGACCAGTAGCACTGAATCCCTAGAGGGAAATGGAACAACCTCAAAGACTGCATGGTAGAGAAAGGTGTTCATTTATTTGGGTTGTTCAGGATGAGGGGGAAAGAGAGCTAGAAATTAGGATTTGTTGTGTGGTTTGGAAACCCAAGATCTAGTTAGCCAACTATTGTGTGTTGCAGATTTGGCCTAGGACCCATCCTTGTGGATTCATAACCCTGGCTCGGGGGTGACCTGTTGTTGAGAGTAAAAGAACAACATTGTCTATGGTTAGGAGGAACGTCCTTGGTCTGCAACCAGTTGGTGAATTTTTACTTGCAAAGTTAAGTGCTCTCTGTGTTTTTTGTATAATGTATATTTCATTGCATGTTTAATTATCTCTGAGATATGTATTTATAATGTGCATGTCTGTTGGTTATTTGTTGTGCATGGAATGTTGTTTGTTTCTTTATGTTGTAGCATGGATCTTGATTCATGCATGAGGGTCTTTAATTCTTTTGATTTTGGATAGAGATATGTTCAAAAGCGAGTTTTAGAGTAGCGTGGCCAGCCTATGGGTGGTTGGGTATGTTATAGACTAGCATGACCAGCCTATGGATGGATGGGTACATTACAGAATGGTATCAGAGCTCCAGTTTTCAACACTAAGCCTGGTATGGGCTGGAACTATTGGGTAGGGTATTATGGTTAAGAAATAACATGACCTTGAAATCGTAAAGCTTAGGAGAGATGGCATTACAGGATCGTGCAGAATCCTAAACGTCAATTCTCCTTTGTAAGGGATCGTGGGATCTTGACCGTCCCTTTAGAATTCGGGAATGATCACCACCGTGGGATCAAGGAAGATCTAGATCGTTGGATCGGAGGGAAGGTGAATAGGGGTTTTTCGATGAAGGAGAAATAATAGGTTGGGTAAGATTAAGTCCCAGCCATCATATCTAATTGGTCAATCATTAGTCATCAATCGAAGCCAAGCAATAAAGGAAAAAAACTTCAGACTTTGTCGCTTTGGCAATATTGGTAGGAAGGAAAATACTGAACTGTTGAAGGTTGGAGTCGCGAAGTCTCGTAATTCATCTGATCTCATAGGAGACGCAGGGAAATCTCCATCGTTGATCGTGGTCACCAAGCATTGACTGCTCCAGGATATTTCACTCGGGAGTTTTAAACTTTGTTGAACTCCTACAACCTGGATCCCTGAAGCGCCAAAGTCCCAGAATTCTTGTCAATCGTTATATCAACAGAAGGAATTTGAGAGTATTGCAAGCCCTCTTATCTAGAAATGGTGGAGGGTTAGAAAATTTTGAACTTCAGAACTTTTCCACTCCGGCGATTTTTGGGTATGTTGCAAATCAAATACTTGAACTGCAGAATCCACAAAAGTATAAATCTGTGAAGTTACGTGGGCCGTCGGATCTGAAGCAGATATTTTGGATCGTCCATGTGGTTGATGATGTAGCTTATTCCATGTGGTAGGGGTGTTGTGTGAGGACATGTGTCATCCAAATTTTGTACCTTTTGGACTCCGATCTATTCATTTTTTAGTGACATGTGGCACGTGTGCCATGGGTCCACATCACCCTATGTGACATCATCATGTTGTTTCATCTACAGGAGTTTATGACTCCAAGGGTGTCCAATATTTTGTCAATGAAAAGTGTCGAAGACCAAAGTCACGAAGACACGGACCGTCGATCTAAGATCCCTTCGGGACCTTTCTCGATCGTTGGATCAAGTAGAGGGAGGATGGGTGACCACTTTAGAGGATTATCACTCTGGGGAAGTGGTATACTTGGGAATGGAAATATCTCAGAGCCCCAAAATTCTGAAGTATATAAGGGCCATCCATCCCAATGCTTGATTAAGTCTTGATCGTCCGATTAAATTTTGGATGAACAGTGTAAGTATTTCGGCAGATTTCCACTTCGGGGAAGTGGAAGACTCGGGAATGGAAATATCTTGGAGCCCTATAGCGTATAATTTTTTAATTAGTTGAGAGTCTTCTGTCTCAATGCCTAATTAAGTTGCAACCATCGATATTGTTGAAGCCTCCAGATGAGGGGTGGGATCGTCCATTTGACGGGATATTAAATCTCGACCATCTATTTTTTATAGTGGAATGATTGATGGGTTCGGAGAATCATAACTCTCAGTGTGGGTCCCATGCTAAGGTAAAAAGGGGCCTGGAAGGTAACCAAGCCCTCGTACATGGTGTCTGCACCATCTCTTGTGTAGAAAAAACATAGAGCAGGGTGCTAACGTGTGATTAAGCCTACAGTTTCAATCCATGGTCATGTGGAGCATGGTTTGAAGGAGGCTCCCAGGAGGAATTCGATTTATATATCATCTAAGGGTGATGAAAGTGATTTTTTCAGGGAGCCCTAACTTTCATATTCGATATCTAATTGGGGAGAGATTGCAGTCGTTGGAAAGATTATTCATAGGAGAAGGACCTAGAATCATTCTAATTTGGATAACTGTGATGTAATTCTTCATAAATCAAGCAAAAAAAAGTACATGTAGAAGATTTCTATAATATTTATAATTCTAACAAAAATGGTTGCTTGCAAATTTGGTAGGATTAGAGGTTTAATTGGATCAATTCCAGTCTAAGATTGGATATCATAGTCATGGGAGCATGACAGATCTTATAGAAGTTAGATAAGGTAGCAAAGAACTACAAATAAATTAATGAAAGGTGGACAGAGAACTCAAGAATAGTGGAACAAAAGTATTAGTAAACAACTAAAAAATATGAATCAATTGCAGGTAGTACAAAAGAAAGAACCCTCACATAGGATATGAAGATATAAGATTAAAAATGTCATTGATGGGAATATAAAGGAAAAGTATGACTGCCTATCCTTGAAGGAAGAGATGTGTAGACAGTTGCAAATCTTAAGGGTGAAATAAATCCACTTATGATATTAGAGTTCACAGTGGAAGCAGGATGCCAATGAAAATATACTGGAATTCTCTCTCACTTGAAAAGTGTCACTGAATGAAAATGTACTTCCATTGGGGAATGGTATTAAGTGTGAAAGGTATGGTTTCACAGGGAAATGTTAATGAAGTCACCTAATGGACAACGAGGAGTAACATTATTTGATTCAAGAGTGTTGTGGTAGTAGAGTGATGGAAAGTTTTGAGCTACTTCATTCCAGGGTGTTGAAATGTCTAGGTAAAGTTAGATATGACTACCCAAAAGGAGTTGTTGCAATTTGAGTACATTGGTTGGATTGCAGAATGGCCAAGTGGAACTTGGCTGGAAAGTATTCAAACTAGGGAAACATAGTGCATATGAGCATAATGGAAGCACACAAGGCAGTAAGGATCTAAAGGAATTCAAGGACAACCAACTTAAACATAAATAAATAAATAAATAAGTGAATTGAAACATAAATCCACTAGAGTTCATGAGGTATACAATCAAGTTAAAATGCATATGCATTATTAGGAATGCTGACAATGAATGCATGGTGCGTATAGATGTGCATTGTGCATATGCACATGCTTGGATATGCATATAACATACTTGTAAACTCAGAATAGTCTGTTATTATGAAATAATGATGTTATGGAAATTGAGTATGACTAATGATGGATTACGTATGTAGGAAAAATGATATATCATGGTTAAAGATGTGGATGTTTTTGTTTCTTATGATTTCCATTTATGTGAAGACCCGTGAGGGTGGTAGGTGCTAGCACTAATAGTCACCCTCAGATTGCAGAAGGATGAGCCCAGTACCCATCGAAGTTTTTGGTGGATATTGGTTTTATATGAGTGGAGGTCAATGGAAAAAACTCAATATATGAATTATGTTTGACATAGAACTAGACAAGAAATGCACAGGGAAGTGAGGGCCACAACTAACTTCAGTTAGTGAATTGAGTTTAAGTGTGAGTAGAGGGAAGACTTAGTAAAAAAAGTGGACAAGAATGCTATGGGCATCAGGCCTTCAAGCAGATTGGAAAAGAAAAAATCAGACTCAAGATCACTCTTAAGCTCAAGCTTCAGAAACTGAAATATGTCCATACAACACAGTCACAACAACACAATGATCAAACCTACATCACCGTGCATCTCTAGCAACTCAAATGGATCCTCCATGCCCGATTCATTCAGTGTAAGAGGTAAAAAGATCACAAGGAAGATAACTAAAACTGGTCACGATACCACTGCAATCAAACCTACATTACAACAGCATAACAAACCTCAATCGGATCCTCCATGCCCGAGTGTTTTAGCACAGTTTTTAAAAAGAGATGAAAAGAGGTTGACTTCTATTAATCTGAATGTCTCAAATATTTTACATAACCAGAGAACAGTTATGGCTTCAAAACATTACAAAATAGGGAGCTCTGCTCAACCAGTTGACGACCTTAACAAAATATCAAAACTACTTCTTTATACTCAGAATCGTCCCTGACTATCAGGAGTGTGATCTGATCACTACATTCAAAGCATTGTGTATGAGCAGTATTCTATCAGACTGTTCATGTATCCCTCTATCAGACGTGAGCTCAGATCGGCATGGGTCTGCAGGAAACTTCGTCTGCGGGGGTACCTCGGGCTGACAGCTCTGTTTTACACAACCGGCTCCTCCATACTTTCTAATTGCCGAGTGAGTCAAGGTTTCAACCACCAGCTCCATTTTTATTAACTTCCTTTTCTTGGGATTGAAATGCAGCTTAATGCCCAGGAGGCAGCCACACGTTGCTCTTAGAGAGGACGCTATATAAACACGTGATTGTGGGGCTTCTCAAAGGTGGTTTTTGTTCACACCTCTTTTGAGCCCGCAATCCACCACCTTTTGCCACATATTACTTTTTCCAAACTGTGGTTTCAATTGTGGGACCGCTCAATAAAATTATCACCCGAGCACGTCATGTCCCCGCAATGGACTGTGGTCGTCGATATTGTAATCTTGGGTGAGAATTTATGATCAGCAGCACAAATATTCCCTCTTCAGATCAATGGATCAGATCTTCCCTTTTCGAATTGACGGCCGAGATCTACTTTGTGATTCGGGCTTCGAACTTTTCAAACTTCAAATTTTATTTTCCCTAAGAAAATCCTTTGGATCTAGGGATCCGATGACGCATGGATACTGTATTTGGATGGCTGAGATCCACTTCAGGTCTTCAGGATCCAGGAAAATCAAAACTCAAATCTCACTTACCTTCAGTTGCTTTTACCTGGAGCTGTCAATCTATTGACACGCGTCCTCTTTAATCAAACGACCGAGAATTACTTCGGGTCTCCAGAGTCTGGGAAAACAAAATCCAAAACCTCCTCTATATTCATCTTCTTTTACCCAGAGCTATGGATCTTCTAACATGTGGTCCACCGATGGATCATCCAAATTCACTTCGAGCCTTTGTCACTTCAGGATTCGGGAATTCGACGCTTTGGCACTTCGGGACTTCGGGCACTTTGGCCACTTTGGGATTTTGGCGCTTTGAATCTTCGAACTTTGGACCTTCGGTATTTCTAAGCACTTCTCATTTCAAATATTTCTAAGCTCATTTCCCCGAAGGCTTGGATCTACTGCCACCTGTCCCCTTTGAGATCAACAGTTCATATTCATTTTGGGGCCTTTTTCTCTGGCGCTATACTTCATGCAAGTTTGCACTCTCGAATGCCCGTGAACCATTGATATGGACTGTTCCTGGAATTTCCATCACTGAAATATTAAAACTTCCCTCTACTTATGCCTCAATCCCGAAACAGATTGTTAATAAAGTTGCACTTTGTGTTCTTGGTTGTGGCCTACATGATCAAGGATTTGGACAATTTGTTGTGGGTTGGGGAGAACAGAGAGAACAACAACAAAAACAAAGGAGATGGGTGTTCATCCTTAGATAAAAATAGAGATTTTTAGGGCTAAGACTTCCTTCAAGTAAGTAATCAATGGGAAATGGGGTGCTCGAACTAAAAAGGTGCAAACACACACCAATTTTAACAAACGAAAGGGACAAATTTCAAGACCTGGGCTACGAAAAAGAGAGAGACAAGGAAAAAATTCATAGACTCGGGTATATCAACACACACCTATGGCCCTTGACAACCTTATGTGATAACATTAGGAATGGTGGTCAAAATTATGAAGGAGGAAGTTTGTGAGCTTCTACAAATACTAGTTGACCCACTACAACAAAACATGCCATTAGCGCCTAGTTTAGCACCGAAATTTAGTGCATTTGAGTGCATGAATTGGGCCGATTGGATGCCATAAAACCCAGTGCTAAATGATCTGTTCACCTAGGTGTCAGATTTATCCCCTAGTTTAGCACCTAGTTTTTCTCCTTCTTTAGCACCAGGTTTTTGCTCTTGCTTCAGCACATGGTTTTTCTCCTAAATTAGCGCCCAATGTTTCTCCTGATTTAGTGCCTAGTTTTGGTCCTTGTTTAGCACCTAACCTAAGGTATAGATCCCTAAATAAAGCCCAAAATAGCTCATGGTTTAACACCTAGTTTAGTTGTTGGTTTAGCTCCTAGTTTAGCGCCTAGTTTAGCTCCAGGTGTGGCGCCTAATTTAACTCCTAATTTAGCTCTTGGTTTAGTGTCTAGTTTAGCTCTAGGTGTAGCTCCTAGTTTAGCTCTTGGTTTAGTACCTATTTTAGATCTTGGTTTAGCTCCTAGTTTAGTGCCTAGTTTAGTTCCAGGTGTGGCGCCTAATTTATCTCGTGGTTTAGCTCTTGGTTTAGCACCTAGTTTAGCTCCAAGGGTAGCTCCTAGTTTAGCTCCTGGTTTAGCACCTAGTTTAACTGTTGGTTTAGCTCCTAGTTTAGCACCTAGTTTATCTCCAGGTGTGGAACCTAATGTAGCTCCTGGTATAGCTCCTGGTTTAGAGCCTAGTTTAGCTCCATGTGTGGTGCCTAGTTTAGCTCCCAATCATGCTTCTTGTTTTTCTTAAAATGTATCACCAAAAATAGCTTCTAGTTTGGCTTCCAAATTAATGCCCATATGTGCTTCCATTATTGCATATTTTTTTTCTTCCAGAATTGCTTCCTTGTTAGCTACATGGTTTGCTTCCTTTTAGTTCCAAGGTTTGCTTCATTTTTAGCGTATGGTTTTGCTTCTTTTTTAGGTCCAAGGTTTGCTTCCTTTTAGTGTTGGGATTTTCTTCTTAATTATCATCCATTTTTTCTTCTTGTTAAGCAACCAATTTAGCTTCCTACTTAGATCCAGAAATAGCTCCAAGTATGGCATCAAATTTAATGTCGATTTTTACTTCCTTTTTAGAGCCACATTTTTCTTCCATTTTAACAACTCATGTTGTGTCCTTTTTAGCTTCCACTTAGTAATTTAACTTTTTTTATTTCAATTTAATTAGTTAAATATATCATGCATCTTAAAAAACTTATATTATTATAGAGTAAGTCATATTGAATTTGAAGTATTTTATATGATAGCTTTTATAAATTATTTTTAGGGAACTAGACATCCATACCAACTAACAACATCATTATACTTATTAAATATCCATCTAAATAAAATATACAACATACAATATATATATAATAAAAAGATAATGATTATAACATGATCATTATCTATAATTAAAATGTTGATACTGAGAGGGGGGGTGAATCAATATCAAGTACAATTTAAAACCTTTTTCAACTTATACTTAAACCATTCAATTATATCCAATGAGTAATGAACAATAGTATAAGAGTTACACCAATACACCACAATACACCATGCACAATATATGAGAAATAATCAATAGTTATTGTTCAAGGGAAATAATGACTTCCAAAGGTAGCTACAGCTTTCAAATGTAAAGGGAGGGATAAACCTCCAAGAGGAAGATACAATCCTCCAATAAAAAGAGATATTTGAACTCTCCATCCTTTCCCCTTCCTTCCACCCAAGAATATATGAGAGATAATAAAACTTTACATTAAATCATCACCATCAACTAATCATCACATAGAACCTGATAATGCTTCCTAAGACTTCTTCAATTTCTGCAATTCTTCAATTCCTGGAGTACTCTGATCCTATAGATAATATTACTCAATGTATTCTTTGAAACTCCTCCAAGTTTCACTCCTTGAATCCTCCCCAAAAACAAGTTATAGAGAGAATGGTAGACCTTGTTCAATTTTGGTTTATTCAGGAGACAAAACTTGTACAGCATGCCCCGTGCTCAATATTTAACATTAGATTCTGAAACTCACATACAAGAAACTACAGTCTATACTATTTCCAATTAAATTTTTCCCACATCATTTTGATTCTCGATGAATAAGTTATGATTGTTTTACCCAGAACACCTGTTTATTGACTAGCTTCAGGACTGGTCACAAACCCTATCTTCCACAGAGTGTATCTCCATAATTATAGTGAATCAAGAGATTAAATTTTTACCACAAGTACCTTGATATGTCTTCTCAATACCATAGAAATTTCACCATTTTAATCATTCTAGAAAAAATGTTATAGAAAAAATGGTAAGATGACCTGAAAATAACATACCTTAGAACACATCACCAAAAGACTTCATCCTCCCTTGAAATCTGGCCTTCTTTACTTATGATTTCCTCTGAAATTAGACTTGTATATCAAATGAATGTATAATTATATATTTCACTTCCTTTTAACATTAGGGTCGACTTGACAATTTGTTATTTTGTAATTCTTTTATTTAATTATCTTCAAGGCCTACATGTACTTCCTTCTTCAATTCACTTTGTCATCTTCAAAAATTCATTTCTCCTCAACCATGAGGATCCACGTGACATGCCACATACCACCAAAAACAACATGATATATACTATCCATCCATGGGTCTTGCATCTACATGTGCATTTTCCTTCATGTCCAAATACCTTCATCAATATTGCGGTCCAAAACCCATGACTAGGGTTGACATCAATGACAACAACCAATCTTCCAACAATCTCCCCCTTTGTCATTGATGGAAACATTCATGCTCCCCCTATCATCATGATTCCAATTTATCTCCCCCTTTGACATCAATGGCAAAGGGTATGGATTCTCCCCCTGAATTTAATGGCAAAAGGTAACTCTCTTCTTTGGGGTTGTTCCCCCTGAACATATGGCACTCCATAATACTACATTCTTATTTTTGGTCTTCAGAAATTTTTCTTCCTTGGAATCATTTTGTGTGGGTTTTGACTTCTCTCTCTTCTTCATGTCTAGGATGTATATGTTGTTCGGTCTTCTTGTTTCAGTTGCAACCAATCTTCATGAGTTATTTTCTCTGATTTTACATTTTCGGGATTCAAACGTAAGAGTGTATCCTTGATCACACATTTTACTAAAACTGAGTAGATTATGCTTCAAGTCTTCAACCAATAGGAAATTCTTTGCTTTTACATTTTTTCTTCCAATTTCTACTACACCTTCTCCAAGTATTTTGGCAGATGATTCATCTCCAAATGCAACATTTCCACCCTTTCTCTTCCAACTGATGAATTTGTCTTGATCCCCGTTCATGTGTGAAGAACATCCATTGTCTATGTACCATTCATCTTCTTCTTTACATTCTTCAGTGGTCAATGCTATTCAACAATATTCATTGTTTGGAATCTCTTTCCTTATCCATATTGTGGTTGGCATAGGGACATCTTCATTCATATATCTTCAATCTTGTGCTTTGTGACCAAGATAATTACATTTGTAGCATGCAATATTTTTGTCCATCAATGGGGAAAATGAATTATAACTTTTGTTGACAAATCCACGATTATTTCCATATCTTCTATTTACACCATTCATGTTTCTTGTGTATGTGTTCCTTTCATCGATTCTGCAATTAATTGTCTTATGTCCAAAAATTTTGCAAGTATAACAATGACCAAGAAAGAAATTTTCATACCTTGGAGTAAATGGGCTTCTTTGTGATGTAGTCCATCTGGGTTCATGATCTATTATTCTGTAGTTTCATTCATACTGATTGAAGCTTCTTTGATTCCTGAAGGTAGGAGGTCTTCTTGGATATTCATCTCTTTTGTAATCATTCCTTCTTTCTGGTATCTTGGTCCACTTCTCATCAACTGTCTGTGTAGCTCTTTCTTCAACCTTCTTGT
>ML785933.1:438424-472385 GCA_009831015.1 Picea engelmannii
GACGAAGGAATCTCTGTGGACCCAGAAAAGGTAAAGGCCATTATGGAGTGGCCAGTGCCGAAAAATGCCCATGAGGTGAGAAGCTTCATGGGGCTAGTAGGTTATTATAGGATATTTGTGGAAGGATTCTCCAAAATAGCGAAACCCATCACCACTTTGCAATGCAAGGGGGTCAGGTATGAATGGACTAAAGAATGTGAATGTGCATTCATTGAGCTTAAGAGATTACTAACTAGTGCGCCAATTCTACGAGTGTCGGATATGGAAAAGGACTTCACAGTCTGCAAGGATGCCTCGAAGCAAGGTTTGGGGGCCGTGCTAATGCAGGATGGAGGAGTGATAGCTTATGCATCAAGGAAGTTGAAGAAACATGAAGAGCTATACGCGACTCATGATTTAGAGTTGGTAGCGGTAATGCTAGCAATGAAAATTTGGAGGCACTATCTTGTTGGGAGAAACTTTGAGCTCAAAACGGACCATCAAAGTTTAAAACATCTCTTCACTCAAAGGGATCTAAATGTGAGGCAAAGACGATGGAGTTAGTTTATGAGTGAGTACGATTTTTGTATTTTGTACATCAAGGGAAAGGAAAATGTGGTCGCAGATGCCTTGAGTAGGAGACCACATATCTTCTCTTTGATACCCTTAAAAGTCAATATGAGGGAACTTGTGTTGACACAACTCCAAGGAGACAGTTGGTATTTAAAGGTTACTTCAAACCTCCAGAGTGGGAGGCAGTTTGATCCAAAGTATGAAGGATATACTCTGGAAGCAGACGGACAATTGAGATATCGAGGAAGGATGTACATCCCTGAAAATGGGGATATTCGAAGAATCATACTAAAGGAAGCCCATAGAGCACTTTATTGTGCACATCCGGGTGTGAAGAAGATGTATGCAGACATGAGGAAGCTCTTTTTCTAGGTAGGCATGAAACGCGATGTAGTCCATTTCGTTGCCAAGTGCCTAGAGTGTCAACAAGTGAAAGCCGACCACCATCACCCGGCAGACCTCCTACAACCACATGATGTTCCTATGTCCAAATGGGAAGTCATTTCTATGGATTTTGTTGTGGGGTTGCCACTCACATCTCATAGACACAATTCCATTCTTGTGATAGTAGATAAGTTAACCAAGAGTGTTCATTTTATTCCAGTTAAAGACACTTACGATGTCACTGATGTGGCCCGTGTATTTGTAAGCGAGGTTATCCGTTTGCATGGGATACCTAAGAAGCTCATTTTAGATAGGGACTCCAGATTCACTTCTAGGTTTTGGACAAGTTTGCAGTCAGCGTTGGGCACTCAGTTTAACTTAAGAACAGCTTATCATCCTGAAATAGATGGGAAAACTGAGAGAGTAAATCAAGTCATGGAAGACATGCTCAGGATGTATGTCATGGATAATCAAACCTAGTGGGAGAAGTACCTACCTTTGGTAGAGTTTTCCTACAATAACAGTTTTCATAACTCCATCGGGATGCCACCCTACGAAGCTTTGTATGGAAGGCCATGAATAACGCCATTGAGTTGGGATAGACTAGAAGACCGAGTAACGGTTGGGCCAGAATTGATTCAAGAGATGGAGGAACAGGTGATTCAGATTAGGCAGAGACTAAAGGAAGCACAGGATAGGCAGAAAAGTTATACAGATGCACACAGGACCGACCGAAGTTATGAAGTGGGAGACCAGGTTTTCATTCGTATCAGGCCTAATAAGAGTACCATATGGTTCGGGAAGGGCACAAAGTTGTCACCTCGATTTATAGGACCATTCAGAATCCAAGAGAAAATTGGACCTGTTGCCTATCGTCTCGTACTGCCACCACAGTTGCATAAAACTCATAATGTATTTCATGTATCTGTTTTACATCATTATGTTGATGATGAATCCCATAAACCAAATTGGAAGGGATTGCAGGTATCGGACGTGGGAACCCTCACGGTAGAACCATTACGCATATTGGACCGTAGAGTCCGACAGCTCAGGAACCGTCTGGTAGACCAAGTTAAGGTCCAATGGGACAAGTATAGTCCAGGATCTGCTACTTGGGAAGATGCCGAGACACTACGACGAGACTATCCCTCACTTTTTTTACCACCTCAAGAATATGTCTCTCGAAGGTTGGGTGTGTGTAACACCACCTTTTGATTTAGACTGCCAGGATTACTTGAGGCCTATATACTTTATTTTCTATTCACAGTGAAATTTTAAGATGTATGAACATTTATGAATGTATAAATGTTATTGATGATGATGTATGTAATGCGATCTGCTATGTGAATGTAAATTTTACGAATGTTTAAATGTTATTGATGATGATGTATATGATGTGACAGATTGTGAGAATGTGAATTTAATGAATGTTTAAATGTTATTAGAATGATGTAGGATATGATGCAATCTATTTTGGTAAATGATAATCTTATGAATGGGTGTCAAAATTGAATAATGGGATATTATGGGATCTATTTCTAACTTGAAAACGTTGATGTTAAATTGTTGGTACATGGATACCGAATTGAAATGATGATTGTATGCAATTACATGATCATAATACATAGAAATGTATGAGTTTGTGTTACATGCTAATCTGCAGGTTATGGGCTACGAAATAGCCAACGTAATGATGATGAAAGTGGATATCATGGCCACTAGCCGAGAAACATTATGGTATGAATATTTGTATGTGAAATTATATTGGTTTGGATGCATTTCTATGATATGTGGACCAGTGCAGAATTTCAGGTGACGAGACTGCCCAAAACTGAATAAACGATGACAAAACCCCCAGCAACACGGTGCCACTGTATATTCCATTGTAGGGTGTGGACCCTAGTTATGATTAGGAGGGGTTGAGGCATTTCCCACCGTGCATACTCTGAAACCTGAAGTCATGGGAGGACAGTGTTATCTCACGCTCCCCAAGACATGTGATGATTATTGTCAGTTGCCTTCTAGGGAAGCTTGGTCGAGATAATGACACTTCCGCTTATGGGTTCTATTTGGAGTTAGGTCAATATAGTTGATGCTCCAAGATAGTCTAGCAAAGGAAGGATAGGAATGGATATGGAAGTACGTTAGGAAGGAAGGATGAGTAGAAATAGTTGAGAAAGTATGGAGATTTGTCTTATGGTGGAATTAATGTTTTCCCTTCTAAAAAGAAAATGTGTATATATGAATATTCATAATTACGTAACTAAACCACAGTTGTCTAAATAAAATTGTTGAACGAGATAATTGTAATTAAAGGATTTCTCAAACATTTGATTGGTTTATTGTCTTTTATAAAAGACTAGTCTTGTTGATTGGATTGGATGCATACATAAATTACTAAAGGATGATAGTTATTGATTATTAGTACATGCATGAGACTTGTATGTACTAGCTACGCATGCATTTCTTATACATGTACACTAGTATGTATGAGTTTTCTTGACTTACTTACTGATAGTGTCGATTATTTGTTATGAATGTGTGAACCATGTTTCTTTTCCTTTGTACCACGAGATACCTTAACTTCGGGACGAAGTTTCCTGAAGGGTGGGTGTATGTAACAACCCTAGTTGAATATATGCTTAGGGATTATTAAGTAAAATTAATTAGGTAATTAATTGTCCTAATATGGTTTTAATTAAACAATGATTAGCATTAATAATATTAATTAAATATTTATTTATTAATTAATTGTTATAACTTTTGATTAATTAATTACATATCACATTCAATGACATGGGTAATAAATTTAAGGGGCTTAATAATTTTAATTTTTTTAATTAAATGCTTTACGTATGCAGAAGGGGATAAGATATTAATGAAGGGGATAAGACATTAAAGAAGGGGATAAGGTAATAAAGGAGGGATAAGGAAATTAATGAGGGGGAAGAGAGTCGGTGAAAGGGGGATATCATGGGAGGAGTCTGAGGGGGAGGATTATCATTTTTTTTGGGAGGAAAGCATTTGGAGGGGGACGGTAGTTCTGGTTTCTTTTCTGGGATTTTCTGGTTCTGTGGTGGAGTGTTGCAGTCTTTGAGAATCATTGTAGGGGGCACCGGGTTGCTGGGGGTTTTGGGCACGGGGGCCAGGATTCCTTTCGGTTTCCTGGAGCTAGGGAGTCGGACAGGCTGCTCCTAGCTGGCTGAGAGGTTAGTCGGTTTGGGCAGAGTTGGTCAATTCATCAGGCAGCAGCAAAGCGGCAGGCTGGACAACCGGGTCAATGGAGAAATTAGCATCAGGAAGAGGTAAATTAAATTTTATTCTGTAAATTTATTTTCTGTTGTAGATAGATTTGAATTTCTGCAGAATATGTATGCTTGTAGGATGTGAATGAATAATTTACGTATGTGAAGGGTAATATATGTTAATTGTATTAAATTTTGGATTTAATTTAGTATGGTCTCTACAAAAAGTACTACAAGATTAGGGACCCAGAGGAACATCTCAACATGTTCTTTGTGGTGAATTTCTATGAATTCCATGACACCAACCGGTTGATGGCTTCATGGTGAAAGGAAGATAAGAATTTCACTAATCGTAGAAATGGATGGTACGGAACAATCAACCTGAGGGAGCCATACATATATTTGATGGCTCTCATCTGTCAACTATATGGAGAAAAGGATTGCTCCAAGTTTTCGGAAGAATGGATGCTTTTGGCATAAACAGTGATGATCATCAGGAGCAGCTTCAACAGGGGAGAGATAATCTCAAAAAAATTAAGCATTTGTATACAGCAGGCTCAGACACCGAAGGAAGGAGAAGCACCAACTTTCTACATGGATTTGTACCTTCTCGATGTCATGTGCCCAAGGAACGTCTTCGTTGGCATTTTGTAGAGCTCCCAGTCCATGTCTAATTCAGCATACTATGGGAGAACAGGTACAAGAAATCTTACGCACTCATCTGCGATGAATTCATCGCCCGCATTTATTTTATTATTTTTAATAAGGAATGATCAAGACTATCGATGGAAGCCAAGAAAATGATAGCCAAAGTAGGCCATTGGTACTTGGACAAATGCTCAACCTAGATCAGGGTGTTCAGAGCCACCAGAGCACGACATCTCTTACCCTCTCATGTGTCAGACTAGCATGTTGTCGGAGAAATTTGTTATCAGACCATCCTGGAGGGATATAACACCACATTGATCAAAGACAAGAAAGGAGCTTTCATACCCTACGGTTTTCATATAGGGTTCTATCCGGTGAAAGATACTGCTCAGGCCAAACAAGAGGGGCTTAACCAACTAGAATTCAGATTCCAGATAGGATGATTCTACAAGAACGATCCTAAAGGTCTAGTCCCCCAACAAGCTTCGCAAGTATCATCATGTTGGCCATATTCTCATGATACGTTTGAGGACAAAATTTTCACAGAGTGTGCCTAGGATTGGGACGAGGTGGTGAAAAGTATGGCCAACCCAAACATGACCAGGTTCAAGGCCATGAGCATGGATGAATAGGTGGAAACGATAGAGCAGTCAGCTCAGGAGGCCCTCAGATCCAGGGAAGAAATCAGAGTTTCGGAAACAACAAAGGCACAGAGAAGGGGATTGCTCTTGATAGAAGGGGCACAGAGGATCATTGATCAATTTAAAAATGATCCTAATCTGATAGAGATGATGAGGGTCCCCTCTCATGACCCAGTCAAAATCGGAGGGGAACCGAGTGGCCCAAAACCAATACAAATTGAAGAAACCACCGGGTCAGATAACCCTCAATCTTCAACACCATAGGTCGGATCATTGGGGGAAGTTTCAACTCAACCCAAGATAGCGAGGAAATTAGGGAGAACAAGTACACCAAATCCCTTGTTTGATCTAATAACCATCTACTATGATGAGGAGAGTTCATAGGTGTCCCTGGTCACTCCGGTGAAAACCACAGCGGAGAAAGAACCTGAGAAAGCGTCCACCCCGGGTCCCGATGCTTTAATTCAGAGCCACCCATAGAAAGAGGATGAGGTGGAAATTTCCTTAGATGTTGAGACACTCGACATACCGGGAATACCAATGGACAGCTCGAGGGATGAGCTAGGATCGCTCGAACAAGAAGGAGAAATCGCACAATAGGAAATCGGTGTTTCAATAGCCAATTACAAAGTAAGTACCAAACCTGCCCCTAATTCTTCAGTTTTGAGTACTTTACCACCCGATGAGCAGCAACCATAGGTCAAGCCATCGGGACATACAGAAGAGGTTCAGAAAACCAGTCTTGAACATATATACATTATCGGGAGCCTAGGAAACACTCTTACTTGAGGAGAGCAACAAATCCTCTAACCTGTGGATGAGGTCGTTGATATACAAGGAATCTCCTATGACCGAAAGAGGAAAGACATCATAAAGAGAACCACCAAGAAAAGGAGGCTTACTTTGGACAATTCCATCCTCATCACCACAAAGGAGAAATTGATCAACATTGAGCATGCCAAGACTTTCAAACTTATCGACGTAGAGATGGTAATCACATATGCCACCCTAGATAGAGAAAGGAAGGATGAAGAGGAGTTGGCCACTGCGCTAAAGGATTTGGAGCATCTGCGCCATTTGGTGAAATACTATCATGACTCCACACAGGCCATGGTATTTTGGAGAATTGAATTCCAAGATGCCTATAGCAAATTCATGAGTGAGCGGCAGCTTTTCACTCCAAGGATAGCCTACTTCCAAGAAGACACCCTTATGGCGCTAGTGCTATAGTGGGAAAACCCCCCTACAGACTACACTAGGGTTCTAAAGTCTAGGTAGAGCTAACCATCTAAAGTCTCCTAATCTTAACCACTATCCCGAAAACACCCCACATTCATATATAAAGTACAAAGTATAGGGATCTGGTAGTCTTACATTGAACTTTGCATCCAGTGTCGATCCCAATGCATTTGGTCACTTCTCGACTGCAAATCTCCTCCCAAGGCTGACTTGCATTCACCAAAATAAAAACAAGAAACTATGAACAAGCATTCTATATATGGATTAATGGGTTAGATTTCATAAAAAAATGAAAATCAATCATATATATTAAACACATCATATGGTGGGATGAGAAAAGTACTTCTTATATTAATCTCATAATGTCACTTACAAAACGAGATCGGAAACTACTCCTTGAACCTGGTCCTGGGCTCCTCTTCACCAAGCTCCAACTGCTTCCATGTATCCTTATTCTCTCACACTTATCTCTAGAGAATAGGCTTGGGTTTATGGATGAGGAAAAAGGGGAAAGAATGGGAAATTCTGGCTCAAACTCACAATGTGGCTGCAAATTCTTGGGGTAAGGAGGGATTAGGAAATGGGCAGAGTTTCACTACTTTCATGCCTCTCCTTAGAATGGGACCCCAACACCTTCTTTTATATGCCAAAAATATAGTTATTTGGTTGGGTGACGGGCTATGGGCAGTCAATTGGTTAGGAAACTACCCAAAATCTTGTATTCCCTTGCAACTTTTTTGTTTTTTGCAACTTTTGTGGGTATACGCAGGCTATAATGGTGTAGCTAGCATACGTATGTGGGAAGTAGTAGTGCAGATAGCATACATACGTGGCCAGTAGTGGTGCAGGGCGCGTACATCTTCAAAAATTTGGTTTTTAAGAAGAGTTATTCAGTATTGGCTTGGAAAAAATAGTAAGTAAGATGGCTTGTTTCTAGGTATGCATGTTTGGTGCAAATTAGGGTTATAATAGCTAGCAACGTGAAAAAACATGGAAATATGGTATGACAAGGCCCACCAAAAGGTGGAAAGAATTGATTATATTAGCATGGTTCAAAAGGGTTGAGACACCGAAGAGCATGGCATTCAAGTGCTAAGGGATAGAAGCATCGATCTTATAAGGAATTCAATCAAATATTGGGTGAATATGGTCGAAGAACCTCAGCGGGAGATTCAAGAGAAACAGGCCAATCTCGAAATAAGTTGGACCAAGATCAATAGGGAGATGAGAGACATCGGTCTCCCAGAATTCAGCTCACATGAGGACTTTGTCGACTTGCATGACATAGTCAAACAACATGCAAAACAAGACTCATCATGGACTGCAAAGATAGAAAAGGTGGCAAACATGGCGCTAGGTCAAGTACAATAGTTCATGGAGCACCCGATCAAGGCTCAGACAATATTACAACAGTTAAGTGTGAAAGTAGTCAAGTATCGGGCACGAGCAGTGGTGATAAAGGAGATTCTTTCAGCCTCGATGGACCAACACAAATTCCCATATGCCAACACATGCGAGGATCTCTTCATCAAATGGTTAGAGTATGAGAAGAGTCATCCACTTAAGTGAAACCATTTGATGGCTCTTAGAAGACAAAGAGATGGAAGTGCCATGTGGCGGTGTTTTGTTTTACTTAGCTTGCACTCTTGATAGTTATTTTGAGTTAATAATTTGTTATGAATAAGAGGATCGACCTTTTAGAAAAGGTCGATGGTTTTGGCAAAGACCCTCATTTTTTGGAATTGTAAAGAACTATTTCAGAACTACCTCAATTGAGAAGTCTTGTTTAGGACCAGAGACAAATTTATGTTTTACATCAAAGTCGTGTGTGATTGGATCATAAGGAGGAATTACTTTTGACTTTATCTCATGAATGGATGTTGTAATGAGTAAGAGTTCTTGAATCTATTGATAAGTTAGTTGATTCAATACTTGTATAGTTCTTATCTCTAATGATGGAAAGCAAATCGTTGTGTTAATGTGTGATTAGTGATTAGAGCTAAGGAAACTAATTTTCTTTCCATCATTTTATTGCTTGTATGTTTTCTTTCGATAATTATACCTCAGTCAATAATTGGAATACCAACAAGTTGATGTATTAGTATTAGGCTTGTCGTAGGTGTGAAAATATTTGTCTGCATGCTTGAGCACAAGGGTTGTCCTGAGCTCGGCCTTCTTCAGTAAATAATTTTTCCCCCTTTTTCTTTACCCAGCTGGTTTATACCAACACATATATTTTATTAAACCCACCTAATAAGAGAAAATACTAAAAGAGAACGTTCAAACTAAAGGAGGAGTTTTCACAAGAGGATATCTTGTAAATCAATACATAAATCCCATCGTTTAATTGGCCGGATCGCAAGATCTAGAGAACCATTCCACTATCAAACGCTGCAGAATCTAATTGGGCCTCAGTGGCGGGTTTGGTTCCTACTGTTGATTTAAAGGGATTTAGCACCCCTAAACAGGGTCCAATTTATGAAACCATCCCTCGGGAGTGGATCGATAATGTGGTCACCTATTCCATGCCTAAAAAAGCTTGCAGCATCTCATAGAACACAAAAATGTTGCTCTGTTAGGTTTTTATGCCCTGAGGAGGAATTGACCAAGAATCCCAGAAATGGTTTGGGATGTGACTTGAAAAGTGGAATATAATGAAAATTGAGACTCGTATTGAGGAATCATAATATCCGTTGGATTCCTGGCATAGGATTTCATCTAGAGCACCCCTCAATCCTAGGTCCCATGCCTCGAAAGTTGTTTATTTCATCGATTTGGAGAACTAGGGTTTTGCTGAGTAAGAAGCAATGTAACATTTGTATTTAGGGGTCCAATGTATGAAACCATGCCTCAGGAGAGGATTGACAATGTGGTCACCTAGTCCATGCCTAAACAAGCTTGCAACATCTCATGAAACTCAAAAATGCTACTCTGTTAGGTTTTTATGCCCTGGGGAGGAATTGGCCAAGACTCTTTGAAATGGTTTGGGATGTGACTTGAAACTAGGCATATAAGGAAAACATAGACTCATATTTAGGAACTGTCTTCTCCATTGTATTCTTAGCATAGGATTTCAGCTAGATCACCCCTCACTATCGGGTCCAATGCCTCGAACGTTGGTTTTTTCATCGATTTTGAGAACTAGGTTGTTTCTCAATAAGAAGCAATGCAATATTTGTATTGAGGGGTCCAATTTATGAAACCATGCCTCAGGAGAGTATGTACAATGTGTTCACCTATTCCATGCCTAAACAAGCTTGCAACATCTCACGGAACTCAAAAATGTTTCTCTGTTAGCTTTTTATGCCCTGAGGAGGAATTGGCCAAGAGTGCTTGAAATGGTTTGGGATGCAACTTGCAACTAGGCATAAAGTGAAAACTGAGACTCGGATTGAGAAACCATCGACTCCGATGGATTATTGGGATAGGATTTCACCTAGAGCACCCCTCACTCCCAGGTTCCATGCCTAGGAAGTTGATTTACTCATTGATTTTGAGAACTAATGTTTTGCTCAATTTGAAGCAATGCTGCATTTGGATTAAGTGGTAAAATTTATGAAATTGTCCCTTAGGAGTGAATGGATAATGTGGTCACCTATTACATGGCTAAACAATCTTCCAGCATCTCATGGAACTAAAAAATGTTTCTCTGTTAGGTTTTTATGCCCTGAGGAGGAATTGGCCAAGAGTCGCCAAAATGGTTTGGGATATGAATTGCAATTGGCCATACAATGAAAACCAATACTCAAATTGAGTAATTTCCATCTCCGTTGGATTCTTGGCATAGGATTTCAGCTAGAGAACCCCTCACTCCCGGGTCCAATGCCTCGAAATTTTTTTTTTCATCGATTTTGAGAACTAGGGTTTTTCTGAGTAAGAAGCAATGCAACATTTGGATATAGGGGTCCAATTTATGTTACCATGCCTTGGGATCAGATGGAAAATTTGGTCACCTATTCCATGCCCAAACAATCTTGGAGGATCTCATGGAACTCAAAAATGTTGTTATGTCAGGTTTTTATGTCCTAAGGAGAAATTGGCCAATAGTCCATGAAATGGTTTGGGATGCGACTTGAAAATGGGCATAAAACAAAATCTGAGACTCGGATTGAGGAACCGTCGAATCCAATAGATTACTGGGATAGGATTTCAGCTAGATCACCCCTCACTCTCGGGTTCCATGCCTTGGAAGTTGATTTACTCATTGATTTCGAGAACTAGTGTTTTGCTCATTTTCAAGCAATGCAACATTTCGATTAAGGGGTCCAATTTTGAAACCCTCCCTCAGGAGAGGATGGATAATGTGATCACCTATTCCATGCCTAAACAAGCTTGCAGCATCTCACGGAACTCAAAAATGTTGCTTCGTTAGGTTTTTATGCCATGAGTTATTGGCCAAGAGTCCCCGAAATGGTTTGGGATGCAACTTGCAACTGGGAATATCACGAAAACCGAGACTCATATTGAGGAATCGTCATCTCCGTTGGATTCTTGGCATAGGATTTCAGCTATATCACCCCTCACTCTCGAGTCCAATGCCTCATAAAAAAAAATTTCATCGATTTTGAGAACTAGGGTTTTGCTCAGTAAGTAGAAAAGCAACATTTGGATTTAGGGGTACAATTTATGAAACCATTCCTAGGGAGTGGATGGACAATGTGGTCACCTAGTCCATGCCTAAATAATTTTTTATCATCTCACGGAACTCAAAAATGTTGCCCCGTTATGTTTTTATGCCCTGTGGAGGAATTGGCCAAGAGTACCTGAAATGGTTTGGGATGCTACTTGCAATTGGGCATAAAATGAAAATCGAGACTCAGATTGAGGAATCATTGACTCTGATAGATTACTTTAATATAATTTCATCTAGATCACCCCTCACTCCCCGGTGCCATTCCTCAAAGGTTGCTTTACTCATTGATTTTGAGAACTATTTTTTTTCTCAGTTTGAAGCAATGCAACATTTGGATTAATGGGTCCAATTTATGAAACCATTCCTCGGGAGAGGATTGATAATTGTTTCACCTCTTCCATGCCTAAGAAAGCTTGTAGCATCTCACGAAACTCAAAAATGTTTCTCCATTAGGTTTTTATGCCCTGAGGAGGAATTGGCCAAGAGTCCCCAAAATAGTTTGGTATGCAACTTGAAACTTGGAATATAATGAAAACCAAGACTCATATTGAGGAACTGTCATCTTTGTTGGATTCCTGGCATAGGATTTCAGCTAGATCACCCCTCTTTCATCGATTTTGAGAACTAGGATTTTGTTGAGTAAGGAGCAATGTAACATTTGGATTTAGGGGTCCAATTTATGAAACCATGCCTCAGGAGTGGATGGAAAATGTGGTCACCTATGCCATGCCTAAACAATATTGCAACATCTCATGGAACTCAAAAATGTTACTTTGTTAGGTTTTTATGTCATGTGGAGGAATTGGCCAAGAATCCATGAAATGGTTTGGGATGTGACTTAAAACTAGGCATAAAATGAAAACCGAGACTCAGATTAAGGAAGCTTCGTCTCTGTTGGATTCCTACCATAGGATTTCAGCTAGAGAACCCCTCACTCCTGGGTCCAATTCCTCGGAAGTTGTTTTTTTCATTGATTTTGAGAACTAGGTTTTCACTCAGTAAGAAGTAATGCAACATTTGGATTTAGGGGTCATGTATGTCGTTCATGTGCGGGTATTTTTATATGAATATATTTTGGACCCGAAATGGATATTTTTCATACATTATGATCCAAGATTAAGACATGTATTTGTCAATGCATTAGTGTATATTGAGCAAAACAATGATGTCCAACAAAATGAGAGAGAGGGATTAGAGAACATCAAAGAAATTAACATCCATGATGATGTTGAAGATGGTTATGTTCAAGCACAACAAGACAACAATCCAGAGTTAGATGATTTTATGGAAGACAACAATATGGATGGTATAGAAAATGATGATCCAAATTATACATCTAGTAACAATATAGATGGTGTACAGTCAAATTTCAATGATGATGAAGATCATGGAAATCAAGAAAAGGATGATGATAATATTAAATACTTGAAAGAACATATGAACATTGAAAATGATAAAATGGATGACATTGTTGCCGACAATAATGTTAATGACCAAGACTTCTAAATTTTCAGAATTATTTGTAATCCAATTTTTAAAATTTTGATTCTTATGGCCCAAACTTGCATGAAATGCTTCAATATTATTTCCAATGATACAAATTACCTTTTGCAATATCCTTAAAGTGTTCAATCTTTTCTATGAATTGTTAGAAAAAAAAATTAGGATTACTTATATAAGAGTTAGCATGGTTAGTGGTAATGTATTGGCAATTGTTTAAAAATATAATTAAATATATCGTATATATAAATCAATGTAAATCCAGACAATTAGGCTAATTAATGTATCCAAATTTTATTCATTAATTTATTTTTTAAAACAAATTTAAATATTTCACTAAGCCTAAGCCTAATACCTTAACATTTATACCATCTAACCCCTAACCCCTTGAAACATGGATGATCTTGAAGATTATGTGGGGACATCAAACATACTTGAGTCTTGAAACCCTCCCATACCATCAAGCTATATGTTCCTAGTATAACCATGTCAAATTTCGATGCATACAGACACAGTTTGGAGAAATTTCAACGTTGGCCTCATTCACTAGTAACCATGTAGGGTCGATTGATGTCATTAAGGCCTTCACCCAATATAATACCTAACCCATTAACAATTAAACCACTTGCATGTTGGACCATATAAAATTATTTTGCGTTGTCTCAACTTAATAGTATCATGTTTTATTAATCATCTTGAATAATATCACAAGAAACAGACAAATACATGGAAATTGACATCTTCATTAGGTTTCGTTGTAAAGATGGGTATGTCGGGTTTGATATTTGTTGGCATGGATGGAGAAATTGGGTCATGATGAATATTATGATGATGATGATGGAAATGGAAACCATGATGATGGAAATGATGAACATAATCATGTCCCTAATTCTTAAAAACCTCCCATACTGTCAAGGCATGCGCCTAGTGTAAACATGTAAAATTACAATGCATACAGTCACATTTTGAAGAAAATTCAACATTGACCCCATTCACTACTCATTGTGTAGGGCTGGTGCATGACATTTTTGGTGGGTGAATTGAAAGTTCCATGACATTTCAAGAGAGTTCCAACAAATATTCTACAGATGGCAACGACAAATGATGATAATGAGACGTCCATTATGAACGTTGACGTAAACATGGAAGATCTCAAAGTTTATGTGGGGACATTAGATATCCTTGATTCTTGAAACCATCCCATACCATCAAGGAATGTGTCTAGTCTAACCATGTCAAATTTTGATGCATACAGGCACATTTTGAAGAAATTTCAATGTTGGTCCCATTCACCGGTCACTGTGCGAGGTCAATGCAAGATGAAATTTGTGATGGGTTTATTGGAAGTTCCATGACATTTCAAGAGAGTTCTGACAAAGATTTTATAGATAGAAATGACAAATGAGAACAATGAGACATCCATTATACAAAATTTTGATGCAAACATGGACAATCTCAAATATTATGCGGGGATATAAAACATCCTTAAATCTCGAAACCCTACCATACCATCAAGGAAACTATATAGTCTAACCATGTCAAATTTTGATGCATACAGGCACAGATTGAAAACATTTCAACTTTGGCCCCATTCACTTCTCACTGTGCGGGGTCGATGGAAGAAATTTGTGATGGGTGTATTTGAAGTTCCATGTCAAATTTCAAGATAGGTCCGACAACGATTCTATTGAAGGGAATGGTGAATATTGACAATGATACGTGCATGATGAACGTTGATGAAAATGTGGATGATCTTAAATATTATGTGGGAACATCATACATCATTAAGTCTTGAAAACCTCCCATACCGTCAAGGCATGTGTCTAGTCTAACCATGTCAAATTTCGACGCATACAGGAACATATTGAAGAAATTTCAACATTGGCCCCATTCACTGCTCACTATGTGGGGTCGGTGCATGACATTTGTGGTGGGTGAATTGGAATTTCCATGATATTTCAAGATATTTCCAACAAATATTATACATATGATAACGATGAATGATGACAATGAAACTTCCACTATTAACATTGATGTAAACATGAAAGATATCAAATATTATGTGGGGACATCATACATCCTTGAGTATTGAAACCCTCCCATACTATCAAGGCATGTGTATAGTCTAACCATGTCAAATTTCGACGCATACAGGCATAGTTTGAAGAAATTTCAACATTGGCCCCATTCACTGCTCATGGTGCGAGGTCAACACAAGATGACATTTGTGATGGGTCTATTGGAAGTGCCATGACATTTCAAGAGAGTTCTAAAAAACATTATATAGATGGAAATGATGACAATGAGACATCCATTATATTGAATTTTGATGCAAACATGGACGATCTCCAATATTATGCAGGAACATAAAGAATCCTTAAGTCTTGAAAACCTCCCATACTGTCAAGGCATGTGTCTAATATAACCATGTCAAATTTTGATGCATACAGGCACAGATTGAAGAAATTTCAATGTTGGCCCCATTCACTGCTCACTATGTGGGGTTGGTGCATGACATTTGTGATGGGTGTATTGGAAGTTCCATGTCAAAATTCAATATAGTTCCGACAACGATTATATAGAAGGGAATGAAGAATGATGACAATGAGATGTGCATGATGAATGTTGATGAAAATATGGATGATCTCAAAGATTATGTGGGGACATCAATATACTTCCTTGAGCCTTGAAACCCTCCCATACCATCAAGGCATGTGTTTAGTCTAACCATGTCAAATTTTGACGCATACAGGCACACATTGAAGAAATTTCAACGTTGGCCCCATTCATTGCTCACTATGTGGGTCGGTGCATGACATTTTTGGTGGGTGAATTGGAAGTTCCATGACATTTAAAGAGATTTCAAACAAATTTTCTACAGATGGAAACCAAAAATTATGACAATGAGACATCCATTATGAATGTTGATGTAAACATGGATGATATCAAAGATTATATGGGGACATCAGACATCCTTGAGTCCTAAAACCCTCCCATACCATCTGTTAATAGCTAAGTTTGCACCCTTGCCCCTCCTGCCTCTTTTCCCTATGCCTTTATCAAATTATTTATCTTCTGGTTGGTTGAGTCAATTTCCCATTACTAAATGACTCATTTTTTTCATTTTCTTGCTTGACTGATTCTTTGCGCAGAATTTTTCTTCTTTTCTTAAAGGATAAACACATATCGTGATTTGGTTCGAATTACTTGTCAATGTGTTTTCCATTAATTGAGCTTACAACAGGTCGATCAAGTATGGTGTATGCATAGGGAACAACCATGAGAAAAAATGCAGCATTCAGAGCAGCCTGTTTCGGGCTCGAAATATAAGCAAACAGGAGGTTGGATTTCATTTATAAACTAGCAAAAGTTGTCGATTTGGAAAAGACCGCTAAATTCATCGTTCAAGGAAATCTATAGCAAATATTGCACAATGAAAAGGTAATAGAGATCAACGGTCCTTAGTGCATTTTGGATCCATGGACCATTCTACCTTTAGGGTCCAGAATAATGGTTTCCCCACCGTGGGTCCCACCTTAACATGGTGCCTCCTAGTTATTTCAGACCCCCCCCCTTCTCAAATCTACTTACCACCTATCGCCCCCATCTGGAATCTCGCTCACCCCTCTCCCCAATACCACTCACACTCTCGCTTACACCTGTCCTCCATTCACTCTATCGCTCACACCCCCGCTTACACATGTCCTCCACTTGCGTACCACTCCTCCTCTCACCACATGCCACCTATCTTCCACACTCCTGTCACCTCCCACGTATCTACTCCTCCTCTCACCACATGCCACCTGTCTTCCACATGCCCGTCACCTCCCATGTATCTACTCCTCCTCTCACCACATGCCACCTATCTCCATAGAACATCCACCTCTCTGCATCCACTCATCCTACCTCCCTATTGGACGCTTTCCTCCATGTCTTCATGACCGCGACCAGTCCATCATAGAGAAAATAATAAGAAGGGACAGTTATGATTAAGACAGAGTAGTTCGCTGATAGTCAACAGGTACAAAACAAAAGTTTCAAAATCTAGACTCTGCAGCACCATTATCGATAACTTGAGAGACTATAAACCAGACTGCAAAAGGAATTTTGAAGAGACATACCTCTTCCTCATGAAGATAATGTGAAGAAGCTGCCAGTACATACAGTTATCCCCCATTGACCTCAAAATAACTCATGCATGCCATTTCTTAATGCAGAACTTAGTTCTGTCACTCCCAGTCATTCTTTTCCAATCTCAATTCATTCAATGCATGCATCAGTCCAGTCTCATTGCCAATAGTAGTTTTCAGCTCTTTAATTGCAGGATTCTTTTAGATTAAGTTAATGAGTGGTATTTTATGCGTGATAAGAACCACCCCTTTTTGTTAAGTCAAGTTTGTAGTATTCCTTAACATACTCCAGCAGTGTGTTTTAGTTAAGTTAATAAGTTATTTTATAGCCGAGGTGTAAAGCTAAGCCTCATTTCCACATTGGTTGAGGGCCTCTTCATTTCTGATAAATATGCAGTTTCTGTATGTTTTGAGGGGTGGATTTTTTGGGGAAAGGAGATCAATACATCACTTGGTTCAACCTGTTCTATGCGTGGATTAAATATCTCTACCTGGTGAATATACTCTCGATGACAAAGTTTCATTCAAATCTTCATTTGTTTTATCTTATCTTGAATGCAATGTTTTATTTGTGCAAAGTACATTTCATTTCCTTCGAATATTGTATAACTTGTCTTTAATGATATGCAAACTGTGAAAACAGATAATGCTTGGTGAATATTTGTTTTTATTTCAACCTTATGGAGTAATTGTGTTTTTGATACGTGTTTAATGTCTTGAAATGATATTTTAAGTATTAAACTTCTTGTAGCGAATTACTTATTCAGTGGTTTGTTGTTTCCCTTTGTTTTATCTCTATTATTTCACTTTTATGTCATTTGTGTGCCACCAGCCAAGGAGGACCCTCATCCATATCATTTTTCCAACCCAACCGTGTTCTTGTCTTGGTAGAACAACCCTCTAACCAACCAACAAAATTTAAAAAACCAACCATTCTAAACTTGAGGTGGCCTAGCTCTGCCCTTTAGCAGCCAGGTGCAGACTTTAGGACCAACATATTCTAGCGGCGTTGCCGGGAAACGGAGTAATGAAGCAATATT
The DNA here is from genome assembly GCA_009831015.1 of Picea engelmannii. Taxonomy (NCBI): domain Eukaryota; kingdom Viridiplantae; phylum Streptophyta; class Pinopsida; order Pinales; family Pinaceae; genus Picea; species Picea engelmannii. The sequence continues at coordinate 456,437 of ML785933.1, forward strand.
TCCCTGGAATAATGACAACGATCAGATCTGATATTTGATGGTGAACAAACACCATACACATTCAGACTGCATATCATTCACCCAGCGACTCCATGGTTAAAGAATCCAATGGCAACTCCACAATTTTAAGAAGTCATATTTTCAGATGGAAGCCATCTTGGCTCGGAGGTTTTCTCCTTTTAATTTCTCTTTTGCTCATGGTTTTCCAAATAATGTTCCTACTATAGATGAGTGGGGTGATTACTTGCCCAAATTTAGAGAAGATAAAGATGATAACCTTGCAGATCATTTGCTTGAATTCCATGAATTCATGCATCAGTTAGGTATACATCATGAGGATGTATTAATGAACATGTTCATGTACTCATTAGAGGGATATTCTCGTGAATGGTACTGATATTTGCCTCCTGCTAGCATATCTTCCCTGAAAGAGTTCCATGCAACATTTAGTGATCATTGTAAAAGGTTTTATCTAGCTTATTTTCTTTTTGAAAATTGTTGTGAGGAGTTTGATTTGTATATGCAGAAGTCTATAGTTGGTTCCTCTAGTAGTGTGAATTAGAAGGATGTTGATGTTAAACAAGTGGGAGAAGAGTCATCCCCTTGTGAAACCTTCTCTAGTTTTTTTTTTCAGGAGAAAATTTGTATTGATTGTTCTGATGAAAAAAAGGATGATCAGGATTCTATAGAAACATTTGACATTATATCATATATCTCTAACAATGTTTTTTATGATGATATTGATGCTCCAATAGTTGACATAGATCAAGATACTATTATGCAGTCAATCTCCCTGGGATCTCATGAAATGGAGGATTTTGACGTTCAAATTTCAGGTATTTTTAAATACCAACCCAACTCTAATGAATCCCCTGATGATCAAGAGCGAAGTGAAATTCTTAGCAATGACTTGGTCTATGACAATTGTGAAGCATATGTTCTAAAGAGTAGTGGAGGAGATGAAATTGAAATCCAAAATCAACAACAACCTTATCAACTTAACATACCTATATGTGATAACTATGAATCCGGTCCTTTGAACGATAGTGAAGGAAATATCTTGGTTGATGAACAAAATGGGATGTTGCGTCCAACAGTTGTCTTGACTGGAGGTTTTTCAGTTTTTTGCCATGAAATGGATACAACACAGCGTAAATCATGCACATTCATCGACAAAATAAAAAGCATACAACAAACTTACAGTTTTGAGGATTAGATTGATGTTCATTATCAAAAAGGGTATGGTTCTCGTGTTTTTTCAGATCCTGTAGCATTCTATATGCAGTCAAATGGGATTAAATAATTTTATGTCATTCATTTTTTTAAGGAAGATTTTCAAAACTTTAAGTATGGGCCTCCAGATTGTAAGTTGTTTCTATATTTTTCAGTTCATACTATCAGGTTTGTACTTAAAGATGGAGGTAAATTTCATATTATTAATCAACTCCTCATATGGATTCACTGGAAATCTGATTACATAGATTATTTTGTTTCCAGATGAGTAGAGTAGGGGTGTGTTGAATAAATCTCGTCATTCGAGCACTTCTTTTACAATTTGTTTATACAGTTGATCAGAAATAAGACTCCATAGCCCAACAAAGGCACTAGGGTGTAGCTTTCCTTTTTTTGTTTTTATTAGTTAGTTTGTATGTGAATAAAGAATCCATATCCCAACAAAGGCACTCGGGTGTAGTTGCAGTTTTAAGTTCAATAAGATGCATAGTTGAGAGACAGTAGCAGATACACACGGCTAGTAGACAGAAACAAAGGTAAGAGAAGGAAGGTGGGAGAAGTTTATTTAATCCCAAGGAATTGATCTACAGTTCTCAGCACCTCAGATGGACGTGCTATCCCAAGTTGGAGACAATGTTAAGACCTAAGTCTGCACCCCTGCCCCTCCTGCCTCTTTTCCCTATGCCTTCATCAAATTATTTCTCTTCTAGTTGGTTGAGTCAATTTCCCATTACTAAATGACTCAGTTTTTGTCATTGTCTTGCTTGACTGATTCTTTGCATAGAGTTTGTCTACTTTTCTTAAAGGATAAACACATATCATGATTTGGTTAGAATTACTTGTCATCTTGTTTTCCATTAATTGAGCTTACAACAAGTCGATCAAGTATGGTGTATGCACAAGGAACAACCATGAGAAAAAATGAAGCATTCAGAGAAGTCTATTTCGAGCTTGAAATATAAGAAAAAAATAGGTTGGCTTTCATTTCTAAACTCGCGGAAGCCGTCGATTTGGAAAAGACCGCTAAATTCAGTATTCAAGGAAATCTATGGCGAAGATCACGCGATGAAAAGGTAATAGAGATCAACTATCCTTAGCGCATTTCGAACCCCCCCTGACCGTTCTTCCTTTAATTGTGGGGGGGGNCCAATACCACTCACACTCCCTCTTAAACCTGTCCTCCACTCACTCTACCGCCCACACCCCTGCTTACACCTGTCCTCCACTCGCGTACCACTCCTCCTCTCACCACATGCCACTTGTCTTCCACACTCCCGTCACCTCCCGCATATATACTCCACCTCTCACCACATGCCACCTTTCTTCCACACTCACATCACCTCCCATGTATCTACTCCTCCTCTCACCACACTCGACCTGTATACATAGACCATCCACCTCTCTACATCCACTCATCCCACCTCCCTATTGGACGCTTGCCTCCATGTCTTCCTAACCGCGACTAGTCCATCACAGAGAAAACAAGAAGAAGGGATGGTTACAATAAAGATAGAGAAGTTTGTTGATAGTCAATATGTACAGAATGGAATTTCCAGAATCTAAACTCTACAGCATCATTATCGGGAACTTGAGAGACTATAAACCAGACTGTAGAAGGAATGTCGAAGACCTACCTCTTCCTCAAGCAGATAATGTGAAGAAGCTACCGATACAACCAATTATTCTCCAGTGACCTCAAAAGAATGCATGCATGTTAGTTCTTAATGCATAACTCAGTTATATCACTCATAGTCATTCTCTACAAATCTCAATTCATTTAGCGCATGCATCAGTCCAGTCTCATTGCCAGTCGCAGTTTTCAGCTATTTAATTGCAGGATTCTTTTAGATTAAGTTAATGAGTGGTCTTTTATGTGTGATAAGAACCACCCCTTTTTGTTAATTCAAGTTCGTAGTATTCATTAACATACTCCAGTAGTGTTTTTTAGTTAAGTAATAAGTTGTTTTACAGCCGAGGTGTAGAGATAAGCCTCATTTCCACACTGGTTGAGAGCCTCTACATTTCTGATAAATATGCAGTTTCGAAGTTTTGGGGGAAAGGAGATCAATACATCAACTGGTTCAACATGTTCTATGTGTGAATTAAATCTCTCTACCTAGTGAATATACTCTTGATGGTAGTGTTTTGTTCAAATCTTCATGTGTTTTATCTTATCTTGAATGCAGTTTTTGTTTTGTGCAAAGTACATTTAATTTTCTTCGGCTATTGTATAAATTGTCTTTATTGATATGCAACATGTGAAAACAACTAATTATTGGTGAAGATTTGTTTTTATTGCAACCTGAGGGAGGAATTGTGTTTTTGATACGTGTTTAATGTCTTGAAATGATATTTTAAGTATTAAACTTCTTGCAGCATATTACTCATTGAGTGGTTTGTTGTTTCCCTTTGTTTTATCTCTATTATTTCACTTGTTTTTCATTTGTGTGCCATGATCCAAGGAGGACCCTCATCCATATCATTTTTCCAACCCAACCATGCTCTTGTCTTGGTAGAACAACCCTCTAACGGACCAACAAAATTAAAAAAACCAACCATTCTAAACTTGAAGTGGCCTAGCTCTTCCCTTTAGCAGTTAGGTGTAGACTTTAGGACCAACACCATAAAGGCATATGTCTAGTCTAACCATGTCAAATTTCGACGCATACATGCACAGTTTGAAGAAATTCCAATGTTGGCCCCATTCACTTCTCAATGTGTGAGGTCAATACAAGATGACATTGGTGATGAGTGTATTGGAAGTGCCATGACATTTCAAGAGAGTTCCGACAAAGATTGTATAGATGGAAATAACAAATGATGAAAATGAGACATCCATTATATTAAATTTTGATGTAAACATGGATGATATAAAATATTGTGCGGGGACATCAAACATCCTTAAGTCTTGAAACCCTCCCATACCATCAAGGAAACTATCTTGTCTAACTATGTCAAATTTCTATGCATATGGGCACACATTGAAAAAACTTCAACATTGGCCCCATTCACTCCTCATTGTGCAGGTTCGGTGGAAGAAATTTGTGATGGGTGTATTGGAATTTCCATGTCAAATATCAAGATAGTTTTGACAACGATTCTATAGAAGGGAATGACGAATGATGACAATGAGACATGCATGATGAATGTTGATGCAAATGTGGATGATATCAAAGATTATGTGGGCACATCAATATACATCCTTGAGTCTTGAAACCCTCTCATACCATCAAGGCATGTGTCTAGTCTAACCATGTCAAATTGTGATGCATACATGCACATATTGAATAAATTTCAACATTGGCCCCATTCACCGCTCACTATGTGGGGTCGGTGCATGACATTTGTGGTGGGTGAATTGGAAGTTCCATAACATTTCAAGAGAGTTCCAAAAAATATTCTACATATGGAAATGACAAATGATTACAATGAGACGTCCAATATGAACGTTGATGCAAACATGGACAATCTCAAGGATTATGTGGGGTCATCATACATCCTTGAGTCATGAAACCATCCCATACCATCAAGGCATGTGTCTAGTCTAACCATGTCGAATCTTGACGCATACATGCACAGTTTGAATAAAATTCAATGTTGAACCCATTCACATCTCACTGTGCAAGGTCGATGCAAGATGACATTGGTGATGGGTGTATTGGAAGTTCCATGGCATTTCAAGAAAGTTCCGACAAAGATTATATAGATGGAAATAATGAATGATGACAATGAGATATCCATTATATTGAACGTTGATGCAAACATGGACGATCTCAAATATTATGCAGGGACATTAAACATCCTTGAGTCTTGAAACCGTCCCATACCATCAAGGAAACTATCTAGTCTAACCATGTCAAATTTCGACGCATACATGCACAGATTGAAAAAAATTCAACGTTGGCCCCATTCACTACACACTGTGCGGGTTCAGTGAAAGAAATTTGTGATGGGTGTATTGGAAGTTCCATGTCAGATTTCAAGATAGTTCCGACAACAATTCTATAGAAGGAAATGACAAATGATGAAAATTAAACGTGCATGATAAACAGTGATGAAAATGTGGACGATCTCAAATATTATGTGGGGACATCATACATCCTTGAGTCTTGAAACCCTCCCATACTATCAAGGCATGTGTCTAGTCTAACGATGTCAAAGTTCGATGCATATAGGCACATATTGAAGAAATTTCAACATTGTCCCTATTATGGAAAAAGTTGTAGGTTGGGAAAATACCAACCCAACCAAGGAACAAGTTCTATAACTTTGGGAATCCTACACCCAATGACACCTCAATGTAGGTCCTACACTTCAAGGGTGACTAGGTCACTCTAGGGAGGCGATATCAGTGACCCTAAGGAGATATAGATGGAGATGGGCATAGATGGAAGTGAATACCATATAGTTCAAGTCTAAATGGAAAGAAGGGTAGGGAGAGATTCCTTGTAATTCAAGTAAAGGTTTCCCCACAAGTATAGTGTTTTTTTGAATGATTGTACCTGCCTGAGACACAAAAAAACACACCTTGCAACAATATATGTTAGTTGGATCATAATGTTAATCTTGTTGTCCATAATTTTCAGCAATAGATGACAGTATATATGAGCAAGAAAAATATATTATAATTTTCTCAATATGTGCTCAAGATCAAGTGGAAAATACAATAGAGATACTAGCTAAACTCAAGATGAAAAGCCAAAATTCTAGCACAAAGATAAGGTTGTTGTAAACACTTGTCTGCAGAAAATTCTATCAGCCTTATGGTTTTGACATTCAATGTATTACAAAAAGAAAATCAGCCATTGGAATCCTCTCAAAATTTTCCAAAAAGTGCACTAGGACAAGTAGAGTAAGTATGCAAACTTTGGGAAAAACCCAATGGTTGAATGAAGAATTATTTAAGCAAGTAAGTTAGGGTTTTTGCAACCCTAATGGTTGAATATGAAATTTTGTAACATAAACAATAAGTATACCCTTTATGGGGATGCCCTAGTGGCTATGAGGTGCCCAATGCACAAGGAAAACAATCCACTTAGCAAGAAGCAAAAATGACTGAAATTCATGTTTCCCAATGCAATAATTTTATATCTCCAATGAAACAAATCAATGACTAGTGCCTTTACTATTGGGTTAATGGAGTCATAAGGAGCTTATATAAGCTACCTCCTTGGGGGTGTAAGCCCTTTTACATCCCAAGTTTCTCTAATCTAGGGTTTAAGCTAAGAGGGTGTATGCCCTTATACTTCTCTTAGCAAACCCTTGTAAATAAATGAGATGAAACAAAAATGGTGAAGACTATGGTAGGGGTGTATGGCCTTATAATTCCCACATAGATCGTAGCAAAAGAAATACTTGACTTGAATAAAATGATAGCAAGAGAGTAAAAACCATACCAAGATCAAGAGAGAAGCTAAGACAATCCACAACAAGAGCTAGAAAATAACCTTCCAAGGCTAGCGCATCACTTCTTCCATTAACCATTCATAAAATCAGCCATACACAAGTTCACAAGAGATAAAATATCTAAGGAGGCCGAAAATTTCAGACCAAAACCTCTTGTGAGAGGAAAGTTATGATTCAAAATGAGATTTTATGATCTCTATTTATACAAAAATTATCCAACATGGATTGTCCACAAAATAAGGAGTAAAACACAAGATTAGGGGTCAACAACCCTAATCTTTCCCCCTTAGCACAATAATATTAAACAATTCACTTAAATTTTCATCTTTTGCACAAATTAAACCCTAATCTAGGATGATGTCACCCCTTTGGGGGATGTTTTTCCACTTTGAGGAGGTCGTTGGTGTTGGAGAAGCATGGAAGGGCCTCCCAAGGCCATGTGTCAAGCATCTAAGTGATATCATCATGGTAAAAACCCTCTTCTCCTCAAAAATTTCAAGTGCAAATGAGTGGCATCTCACCACCAAGCCCTAGCCCCCAATATCATGACGTCATGCTCAAAAGTGGGACATTTTTCCCCTCCTAGGAAAATCATTTGGAAAACAATGGATGGGCTAGGTCATCCAAGTCATCATCAAGGCTGTCCAAATAATCTCTCTCTCATTTGGAATGTGGGCCCCTGGCATCCAACCTGTGGGTTTGTAGCCCCATGGAATCCCAAACTAGGCTTGTTCTCCCAAAACTGTCCAACAACTAGGTCCTGCAAAGAAAAATGAACACGCCCTCCAAGGATCTCAAGTCATAACATCATGATAAGTGGATCCAATCAATAAATAATCCATCTAAGAATGTGCATCAAATATTACTATATAGAACAATTAATAGCTCAAAGACACTATGCGACTTGTCAGGCTTAAGTACGAGAGGGTTGACTAGGTGTCTTATTGGGTAGATCTTTCCCTAGGTCAAGGAGAGCCTCCAATAGGTCCCTCTCTAAGATATGTATAGTGTATGAGGTGGATGGGGTCAAGATTCAATGGGCATAGGGCTCATGACATACTAGGGGTCATTGTAACACACCCCAACCACCCACAGGCCGGGATACTCCACCTTCAAGCCCACCCTGGGAATTTTTTCTCTTACCAATACCTTTTTAAATTAATAAGGACGCATAAAAGAAAAGATCTAACGACATGCACAACAATAACCAGCAAGCATGCATATTCTAAAGATTCCATGAAACGATAAATAAATACACAACAGAATACATTCATATATAAATAAATAATACCATAACAGAGAGCACTTATCTTTGCAAAATATGACACCAAATGGCTTCAAACCAATAACGTTAAACCCAACCGTAGATGATATTGTTCCAAATATCAACAGAAATGTCACCCCCGATCCGAGGCTATGAATCCACAAAGACGGTTCTAGAGTGTTACTTGGCTTCCCAAACCGGTCGGCAATCAAGCTCTCACAGGATTTCCCAACACTCACAACAATCCAAGTACCCAACTCTCTTCTACCCAGCCTACACCACCCCAGAGAATGGACCTCCACCCTTCTCTGCTACGTAGTCCCTCAGGAATTCCTTCTCCTTCCAGGGCCCCAATGCAACTGGTCCAAAATCTCAAATGATGGAACTCTCATGACTCGCAGCTGTGAACCAAGTTGGACACAGGCCAACACATCTCAGACATGAAGGCCTTAATTCATGGCTGGATTACACCAGCAACCACTACAACCAACAATACCATGGCTACTCTTCGAAAATTTGTTTCCCCTTTCCAAGTCAATACCCAAATGAGGAAGATGAACGGGTGACGGAAAATAATGGAGTGAGATCTCCACCCAAGGTGTGAAACAATGAACAATCAGTGAATGAATGCTCATGAGGGAAAGAATGGAATGAAAGAAGAAGTGTAGGAGAGAACGAGCCAACCCCCCAATCAGACTAGGGATGAGTTTAAGTATTTTTGTGGGGAATCAAGAACCTCCTAGCCTCCCCCAATAAGCTCACGTAACTTATCCACTCCCTTAGACAAAAGGGTAATTAAAATAGGAATAAACATCTATCCCCTCAATCCCCCTCTCTTGTGGAATCATAGCCCCCTATAACTCTAGTCCTTGTCTGTCTAACATCCATCAATGTATTTATTATTAATATTGATCAGAACATTACATTTGTTGGGAACATTGTCCTTTTAATAATTGTTTGGGCACTCTGGCCTCTCAGCATTGTAACAATACATTATTTAAAATGGGGGTTCAAAACTCGAGGTGTTACATCCCCTCCCCCTTATTTTTTCACTGTCATGAGTGCATATACAACTGCCCGCATGGCATATTCATGCCTCTATGTAGCATCTTCAGGAACGTAGCCAGTCCGCTGAACTTTTACCAGCTGTATAACTCGATTCCGGAGCATTTTGACCTTTCTTTCCAATACCCGCACTGGTTGAACCTGAAAGTCTCCCTTTGTCTCTACTTGAATCAGATGCCAATCAAAAACATGGTTAGGATAATGTACATATTTCTTTAGTAAAGAGACATGAAATACATTATTCACATTCATGGAAGCAGGCAATGCAAGCATGTATGTGACTGGCCCTATTATGTCCAATATATTTTTATAATACAGATGAGATGTTGGATATTGAAGTTGGAAGCACGTGAAAATTAACACTAGAAGGAAATCGAGCTCAATGATGAAGGCATGGAATGAAGAAAGTCCAGTGGACTTGTTGCAGCTAGAGTTCTTGAAGCCGCAACTCTGAAACTTCTTGGCCGAGTGCACTTGAGCCCTGGAGAGAAGTGGAACAAATTGAGGGACTACATGGCAGAGAAAGGGGTTCATTTCTTTAGGTTGTGCAGGGATGAGAGGGAAGGATATCTTTCTAGTTGGAAATGTTTCTAGAAATATAAATTCTAAATATCATTATACATGTTTTGGGTCGGAATGCCTATGTATACATGTTAATTTTAGGCCAAAGTGCCTATGTATAGAAGAGTTGGTTGTATTTCCTATGTGGATTAAGGCCAAAGATCCTAGATTTGTAATTTTAATCACATTTGAATGGTGTTGTGCATAGAGGACAGTGCCAAAATAAGGGAACGAGGATGTAACATCCCAATTTTAACCCTTATGAACTATAATGTATTATCTAATTATGACTTAGGTTGGTGAGTCGATAAAGTTGAAAAGGGGATAGAGTGACTAGGAAATGTAATACTTCATATACATTAATAAAATACACCGTTGGTTGTAATATGGAAAAGGAAAAAAGAGATAGGGATGATTCCACAAGAGACGGGGCTTGAGGGGATAAGTGTTTATTTTATATTTTTATTTACCCATTTCTGTTTTAATGGAGGATATCAGTTACATGAGCTTCTTGGGGGAAGGCCAAGTGGTTCCTTAATTACAAGAATTACATAAACCCATCTTGGGTCTGTTTGGGGGGTTCAAGGATTCATTGGTTCTTCTTCTTATTTCCTCTTCTTCACTCATTCACTCCCTCACTCACTAATTTTTTTAGTGTTCACACCTTTCACCCGGTCCTCTCCCCATTCACTCTTTCACCCACTCGTATTCCTCATTCGTGTTTGTCTTGGGAAGGGAAAACAAACTATTGGAGAAGATCCATGGTTTTGTTGTATGTAGAGACTGTTGGTGTAATCTAGCCCTGAATTAATGCATGCATGTCTGAGATGCTTTGTCCAGTGTTCCATTTTTATCACAGTTGTGAATTCTAAGAGTCCCAGCATGGAGATTCTTGACCAGATGTACTAGAGCCCTGGAAGGAGATGGACAACCTGACGGACTGAGTGGCAGATAAGGGGGTACATTCTCGTGGGTTGTGTAGGCTGGGTAGAAGAGAGTTGGTGTACTTTGGATTGTTGTGGGTGTTGAAAATCCTATGAGAGCTTGAGTCTTCACTTGTTCTTATTCATTCATTGTTACACACTTCTCACTCTTTCATTTTGGTGCCTCATTCTTACTAATTCGTGTGCTCTTGTTCTGATCATGGAATCAAATGGATGGAAGAGGAGAGCCATTGCTAGATGGTTGTAATATATTACTGATTATTCCAGGAGGGAATGGTTGCATGTCTGCATGAGATTGATGGAAGTTCAGAAAGAACTATCCACAGCTGAGAATCCTTGGAGTTTCCAACAGGGAGATTTCCTTACCAGTAGCACTAGAGCCCTGGAGGGAAATGGAACAACCTCAGGGACTGCATGGAAGAGAAAGGTGTTCATGTACTTGGTTTGTGCAGGATAAGGGGGAAAGAGAGTTTGAAATTCATATTTGTTGTGTGGTTTGGAAACCTGAGAGCTAGTTATCCAATTGTTGTGTTTTGCAGATTTGGCCTAGTACCCATCCTTGTGGATTCATAGCCCTAGCTCAGGGGTGACCTATTGTTAAGAGTAAAAGAACAACAGTGTCTATGGTTGGGAGGAATGTCCTTGGTTTGCATCTAGTTGGTGAATTTTTAATTGAAAATTTAAGTGCTCCCTGTGTTTTCTGTATAATGTATATTTCATTGCGTATTTAATTATCTCTGAGATATGTATTTATAATGTGCCTTTCTGTTGGTTTTTGTTTTTGCATGGAACTTTTTATGTTTCTTTATGATGTAGCATGGATCTTGATTTATGCATGAGTTTCTTTCATGATTTTGATTTTGGATAGAGATCTATTCAGAAGCGAGTTTTGGAGTAGCGTGGAAAGCCTGTGGGTGGTTAGGTACATTACAAACTAGCGTGGCCAGCTTGTGGATGGATGGGTACGTTACAATTCCCTTCCATACTTGGAATATTTTTGTTGTCCTATCCTTTGTAAGCAGTCATTAAATTTATCCAAAAAAGGTCTATACCTTCATCCTCCTATAAGAATAAGGAGCTTGAATTATCGAGGTTGATGAAACTAGTAAAAGAATGGAAAATTAAATGGGGTACAAACAATAAATCAAAATCCAAATATCATGTTGAGGTAACCAAGTTCTATATCCCTGTTACCTCAATAATAGAACAGGGATATAACCAAGGAATCTTACAATGTGATTAAGATTATTACTTTAGCAATATAACAAGTTACAATATCATAAATATAAAAACCCTTAAAAAAAGTTGCACGATTCCTTTTTTTAAGGGTTTTTATATTTATGATATTGTAACTTGTTATATTGCTAAAGTAATCATCTTAATCACAATTTTTATGATAGTTGTAGCTTTCTTCTCGATTTTTAGTGTTTGGGGCATTTCCATAACTTGCTTTGACTTAGTTAATATCATTAATTGTTCAAGATACTTCACACTTTAAAATATGAAATCTATTTCACTAAACCACCTTATATTTTATTTGACAACCTTGACCTAAGTTGTGGTATGATTAAGTGACCAATACAGGAGGTCGTAGACTTGAATTTTCTTGCTATGGATTCCTTGAGGATTCTATGGAAGCCTTCCTTGTGTTGGATTTCATCATTCAATAAAAAAAAGGGAAATAATTTTTAAGGTGACAGTGACAAGTACTTCCAAAATTTAAACTTGTCTTGCACCTTGTGATATGCTTCGCACAATGGTGCTAGATCTCATGATAACAATACGCATACAATGCAACAATTAAGATTTCATATTTTATATTTTATATGTAGTGTCAAGAAATGAGAGACACTTCCACTCTAAACCTAGCCTAGGAGAAGAATAATTTAATCAAGAATGTAAATGACAAAGAAATCACACAGTACACAAAGATTTTACCCTGGAAACCCAAACCGGGAAAACCAACATTCCTTGAGTGTTTTGTTCTCTTGTTGTCTTATTCAATATGAATAAAAGGTTACATGTCTAACCTTGGTCCACACCTAATACATAATTGACATCATACCTTCTTTCATGTGCAAGAACAACCATGTAGCCAATTCGGCTTACACCTACATGACAGGAAAAAACCTAAATAATTGGTGCCCAAAAATGGTTACAGATCTATGCATATCATTGCCTACAAATCTCGCGAATCTCGAGATTTTGTTATAGTCAAATCCAAGTCATATTACTAGTCGACTACCATTCGACCTTCATTCGGTCGCCACATGTCCTCCTGTCGACCTATTGTTAGTTCACATCTTCGACTTGTTGTCGATGCCTTTACCATGTTGAACTACCTCGACCTTCGACTTCGACTTTACCTAGTTAACTAACCTCGACCTTCGATTTTTTATCAATCTATCTCGACTTCGACCTTCAACCATCATTCGATCCACCTCAACTAGACTTTCACTGCAAATAATATAACAACCCAACATTGTCCCACTTGTTGTCTTCTTTGTTGAAACAAGAGATTCTTGAACTCTCGTTCACAGACCCAGGTCAACAATTTCCATTTCCTCTCTACACCAAGAGAACTTCACATCACTCATAGACTTGGTCAATGAGTCTGCTATGTTTTCCAACATGTCTACTTTCTCTAGTAGCACCTTTTTATTTTCCACCATGTCTCTTACGAAATGGTATTGTACATCAATGTGCTTAGTCTTCAAATGATAAGCAGGTTTCTTTTCCATAAATATTGTGCTTTGACTATTGCAACTTACTTTCATAGCTCTATGCTCAAACCTGATTCATGAACATAGCCTTTGCAGCTGTATCGCTTATTTTATTCCATGAGTGGTCGGCATGTATTCAACTTCTGTTGTTGACAAGGCTACCACCACATGTCGCTTACTCATCCAACTTATTTCTCCACTAAACATCTTGAAGATATATTTGTTGGTCGACCTCCATCGATCCATATCTCCATCCCAATCAGCGTCGACAAAGCCATGTATATTTAATTTTCCACTGTCACCTCTAGGTATTCCTTGGTATCATATAGCATAGTCCTTCATGTCACACAAATACATGAATACTCTCTTGACAACAGTCCAATGCTCCTTTCAAGGTGTCGACATGTACCTGCTCAACACTCCCACTACATGGGAATTTTCTGGTAGAGTGCATACCATCGCATACATTAGACTACCAACAACACTTGCATAGGGAACATGTGTCATGTACTATATTTCTTCATGTGCCTTTGGAAAATTTTCAGTAGTAAGCCTTTATCCCATAGGAAATTGTTCAGTAGTAAACCTTCATTGGTTTTCAATCCTACATGTTGAACCATTTTAGTGTTGTTTCAATATACTTCATATGATTCAACCAAATATTTTTAGCGACTCGATCTCTCTTAATATCCATTCCTAGAATGAAATTAGGTACATCAAGATCCTTCATGTTGAACTTGGAGGATAGTTTCTTATTCACCTCCTTTATTTCATCCATGTTGTTTCCAATTAGCAACATGTCATCAACATACAAAGCTACATATATGAAACGCACACCTTCTTCCTTGGAATATATGCAATGATCAAATTTGGTTCTCACAAATACCAAAATAAGGATGTATGAGTCTAACTTCTGGTACCACATCCTTGGCGATTTCTTTAGACCATAAAGGGATCTTTTCAATTTTCACACCAAGTATTGCTTGTCATTTACTACAAATCCTTCAGGTTTTTTCATGTAGATTTCTTCTTCTAGGTCCTCATGTAGGAACGTTTTCTTCACATCCATCTATTCTATTTCCATATCGAATGTTGTAGACAAAGATGTTAATCCCTAATATTGGATCATTACCCCTTAATTAGGGCATATTATATTAGTAATGTAATTTTATTTATGTCGGCTTTAAGCCATTAGTTGTAATTATACCTCCTAGTCTCCTATATATACTAAGGAGACATTTTCATTTTGAATTATCTTGTGCTTGAACATTTAAGTGGGGTAAAAGGAGATTGCCCCCTCGAAGAGGCTTATTATCTGAAATTATCTCTTTTTCAAGGCGTCGAGTACTTTTTCTGAGGTTTTTCTATGCTATATTGATATTTGGTTCTTAACATATGGTATCAGAGCTCAAGGTCTTGGGGTTTCGCTGCTACATCAAAGACACCTTGGAATTTTCACTATACCTTTTTTTCTACAATGTTTCAGAAGGAACGACTTGGAGGATATTTAGTAGACAGATCAAGGTACGTTGGGTTAAAACTTCAGCTCTAGAGGCCTTATACTTTCGGAGATACAGCCTGTACAAGATAGGGTTCCGGAATCATCCTGAACTGAGTCATTGCGGAATTTTCACTATAAAACAATTTATGTAACGTTTCAGACCTTGAAATCTAGAGGATATTCATATAAATTAGTAAGGTATTTGATGTAACAAGTTTAGCTTATGGGTCATCTTAAATTTGTAGATACACCCTGTGTAAGATAGGGTATCTAACTAATCCTATTGACTAGTCTCAAGAAGGTGTTTCATGTAAAACAATCATAACTTCTTCCTAGAGTATCCAAATGGAGTGGGACTGGTTTCATTGGATCGTGGATAGTCTATAGTATTTCCGATGTGATTTTTAGAATTTTATATCAATTATTTTGTGCAAGGCACGCTATACAAGTGAGATCTTCTGGAAAGGCCAAAAATCGGCAAGTTGTGGGGAAGTTACCATAAATTCCACTTGGCACATCCAATTTTGATCAGACCTGTGGCATTGCAAAGAAGAAATATCATAGAACTACATAAAAGAAAGTTTCATACCCAAAAGGGTGGAAACTTGGGAGATACAACAGAAGAAATATTGTCTAGCAGAACCACCTCAAAATCAAGGTTCAAAAGTGATACTTGGCCAACATGCCACCCAAAAAGGGAACTTCTACAATAAATAAGCCTTCAAACAATCCTACTTGGACTCTTGATGAAGGTGAAGAAATGTGTAGGGACATAAATGATTTACAAAAGAAGCTAGTAACAAAATATGAACTACAAGAGATGATGGAGGGTTTAAAAGGGGAGATCATGGAAGTATTGAAAAATTTCGTAACAGAGAAGACACCTGAAAGTGAAAATGCATCCCATGAAATTCATGATGAGGACACAAGGAAGGTGAATCAAGAATGGAGAAACTTCGACTTTGGTTTGAATACCAACCACGTTCCTAATATTGATATGAGGAAGTTTGATGGCAAGGACCCAATCACACGGATACTTCATATGGAGCAATTCTTTGATCTCCATAATGTGCCACATACACAAAAGGTATGAATTTCTTCTTTATATATAGAACCTAATCAATTTGTATGGTATCGATGGCTTTGTTCTCACAAATCACTCGTCAGTTGGACAATTTTCATGGAAGAAATGATAGCACACTATGAGGATACAAGGAGCAATACCTTCTTTAGCCAATTGATAAATCTCAAG
>ML785933.1:476199-509308 GCA_009831015.1 Picea engelmannii
CCTAGTCTCCTATATATACCAAGCAGACATTTTCATTTTGAATCATCTTGTACTTGAACATTTAAGTGGGGTAAAAGGAGGTTTCCCCCTCGAAGAGGCTTATTATCTGAAATTATCTCTTTTTCAAGGCATTGAGTACTTTTTGTGAGGTTTTCTATGCTATATTGATATTTGGTTCTTAACAAAAGTCATCAGTACTCTAATGGAATTTAGTTTTGCAACAAGGGAAAAAATCTCATTGATCCCTTGACTTGGGAATAACTTTTCACTGCCAGTTGAGATTTGAACTTATCGACTTGTCCTGCGGCATTCATCTTCTTCTTGAATATCCACTTGCTACTGACATGATTTCTTCCACTAGGTAACTTGACTAAATCCCATGTCTCATTCTTGTGCAAGGATTCCATCTCCTCGACCATGGTGTCCTTCCAAAGTTTACCCTCTACCGATTTGACTGCCTCACCGACTAACTTGGGCTCATCGTAAATCGCAGTTAGACCGAATGTGAAATGGAAGTCGGGTGGACTATATCTTTTTATTGATTTTCTTACTCTTTATGAACTCCTTACCACCTAATTATGTTGTTCCACCTCTTCCTTAGATTCATTCAACTCATCTAAATCATCTTCTTTATTCCTCAGTTCAAACTGCATCATCTCAAGATTTTTCTCGGTTTAAACAACTTCTTCAGGATCAGACTTACCTATGACTTCTTTGAAGACCATATCTATATTTTACATTGTTCTCCTTGATGTAGGATCCTAGAGCTTATATCCTTTCATTCCTTCTTTATATCCAATGAAAATACATTTGACTACCTTCTTATCCAACTTGCTCCTCTTTTCCTTGGGAACATGCACAAATGCATCAAAACTAAATACTTTGAGATGTGCAACCAAAGGCTTCTTACCAAACCATACCTCATGTGGAGTTGTTTCGACTAGCACCGACGAAGGAGACATATTCACCAAATATCTTGCAGTGTCAACTTCCTTCACCCGGAATTCTTGTGCGAGCCCAGCACCACTCAGCATGCTCCTTGCCTTCTCCATAAACGTTTTGTTCATTCTCTCAACAACTCCATTTTTTTGTGGGGTATATGGTGTTGTATTTTGGTGTGATATGCCACACTTCTTACAGAAATGATCAAATTATTTTCCACAGAATTCACCACCGTTGTCAATTCTCAACACCTTAATATTCTTATCTATCTGGTTTTCTACAAGAGATTTAAACTCTTTAAATTTCTTGAAAACCTTTGATTTCTTCCTTAGGAAATATATCCATGTCATAGTGTAAAAATAATCTATGAAAGAGACATGATATAGGGATCCACCAAGTGAATGCATTGTAACCAGGCTAAACACATCACTATGCACCAATTCTAGAATCTCATTTTCCCTTCTCACTCTAGATGGGAACCTCACCCAAATTTGTTTTCCATATATGAAATGTTCACAAAAGTTGACTTCTAAACCACATTCAGGAAAACCTTTGACCATACCTTTGATGTGCATAGCTCGAAGTCCTTTTTCTCCAATGTGTCCCATCCTCTCATGCCATAGCATGGTTGGGTCGATTTTATCATGTCTTGTCAAGTCGGTTTGTACCAACTCGTACCAAGTTGAGTCGACGTCGAGTTGACTTCAAAAGAAACGATGTTTTTGCATCCATTCGAGTTGACATTCCCTAACATCTTGTATAGGGTTCCAATTCGAACTCCTTTCATTAATACCATCTCACCTCTGACCATCTTGCATGAATATTTCTAAAACAGAGTGTGTGCCCAAACATCACTCATCTTACTGACAGATATCAGGTTTCTTACCAAACCTGGAATGTGTAGCACACCTGTAAAGGTTATTTTCCTCCCATCCTGCAGTATCAATTGAACTCTTCTTCATCTAACAATTTTGGTTTTCGAGTCGTCCCCCAAGAACACATCACCTCCATCATATCGTGCATACTTGCAGAAAAATTCTCTATGTGGTGTCATGTGATAGGATTCTCCATAGTCAATCAACCAAACAACTTGATCTAACTATGTACTGGTTGAATCCAGGTACACATTACTCCCTTATCCAGGGTTTTCTTTCTCTCAGTCGACTGCTTCTCATTGGATCCTGTACTAACTCCCATATACCTCAACTTATAGTCCTTTTTGTAATACCCAGATTTACTGCATTTCAAGATTATTATTGTTGAATGAACCGAGAATTTATATCTACCCTTCGAATTACAATTTCTACCAGAGAATTTTCCTTTATCTCTTTTTATAGCCCTAAAATTCCCTACTCATGCATACATGGCATTGGCCTTTCTACTTGCACAATTTTCCATTTCACTGTTGAGGAAATCTATTTTAAAAACCATTTTTTGGAGCATGTATGTGTCCTGCTACACTACTACCCATGTACATACTCTTTTTGCATGCTAGACACCCCACCTACATACGCTAGTTGCATACTAAACACCCCACGTTTACCTCCAAAAGTTGCAAAAAATAAAAGTTGTAAGGGATTCAGTGGAGTTTACGAGCTATTGGAGGTTTCCCAACCAATTCACCTATTATAGCCCGTCCCCAAACCGAATAACTATCATTTTGTCATATAAAATGAGGTATTGGGGTCTCATTCCATCAGTAAGCATTAGAACGGTGAAACTCTTCCCAAATTGCTTTCCTTCCTTTCCCAAGTATTTGCAGCCTTTTTTGAGTTATTGCCTCAGCATTTCCTCTCTAGCCATTTTCTCCCATACAATCCCTTCCCTTCCCTTGAACTAATCAACTGATTGTGAGAGAAGGAAGTTGGAAGGTGCACTTGGAGCAACATCAAGAGGATCCCAGACCAGGTTCGCGTAACATCGGCCTACAAAGGTTGTAATTTCCGATCTTTGAATATTGAATAAAAGAATATTTTTCCTATCCCAAATGATATCTTTATGTCTTTCATTTGATTTATGCATAACAATTTATGTCTAACCCTAATTGATGAGTATATATAGAATGTTTGTAGCATTTTTTCCTAAGTGTTGATGCAGGTTATCTTTGGGAGGAGACCAGCATCCAAGGAAGCTACAAAGCTCGAGGAGGTCTGTTATCGGACTAATCGGTAGGTGCGGACACTAACAGATCTCCCTAGATCCACCTGGATCTAGAACAAAACAGGACAGGACATGACTCTTTCCCTAAGTTTTGACCATTGAATTAGCTAGTAGGAAGGAACAAGTAACATACCTTTGTATCGCTTCCTAGGGTCTCTGTTGCTCGTGCTTCACTCCGGTGCTCTCGTGAGGTCAAGACCAAGACAAAACAAACCAACCAAAGTGAAGATAGAAAAATATATTCAACTATCAACTTATGTGTATGATCAAGGAATTACACAATAAAGTGAGAATGACTTTATGGGAAAGGGACATGCCACTGTATCATATTAATTGAAAGTAGAATATTACAACCTGATCGCCTTGATGTTGCAAGCTCCCTTTCGGTGGCTCTTGGCTCCAACACACACACTTGCTCAATCCTTGTATGAAGAAGATTGAATCCTCTTGATAGACTTTTCTAGAGTCTCCAAGCTCCTGTTCAAACTAAGTCCTTCACACAATTCTTTAACCTATTCTCCAATGAATCTTGCTTAACCTTTTCCATGAGAATTCCATCAATATATAGGAGAGAATGAGATGGTTACTTGGATAAGAATGATCCCACAATATCAGGGAATCAAGTACAAGGATAACCATTTGAATGCCAACCCATTCTTCTAGAATATTCCCTTCTAGAACCATTGAGAATTCACCTTTTTCCAATGCTTTAGAGAAGGTTCGCACCCTAGCTATGTAACACAGTGCGAGAAGTTCGCACCCTAGCTTAAAGCAGCCTGCGAGAATGGGTCATTCTCCCACCCTGGGATATTAGCAACCTGCGAACTCTCTTCAAAAGTAAGTTTTTTGGGAAGAGATGAATGTCAATTTTCTCAGGAGAAAGTTCTTATGAGGAGCCTGAGTACCTTATCATCAATACACCATCATGATGACAAAAATCATGGGTAACAAGGTCAACATCGAACGTTTGGACCAAAGGTATTGCTTCTAACTTACTCTTCTATCACTTTTTGTTCATTTGTTTGGAATGTTTTGGGTAGTGTATAAATTATATTTTCTTTTAATGGATTTCATAGCTCTGTTTATACTTTGAACCCTGGTATAGTTATAGGGGGGTTTTCCCACTAGCAGAATTGGTGACTCCACTAGGGAGTCTCTCTAGGGTTTTAGAGGGAGTTTTTTGGGTTCTAATTGGCTTCTTGATTGCCTTTTGAGTTTTAGTCAAGTTCATTGAGTCTTTTAAGGGTCTTTGGTTACCTGCAAGGTGCCTACCATATTTCCCTGCCTAGTGTTTTTCTTTTTGAAAATTCTTAGAGGTGTGTGTGCTCTGCTTTAGCTCAGCCCATGTACATACGCACTCTACACAATAGACAACTTGCGTACATAAGTAGGATGTTGGCGCAACAGCCTGCGTCTCTGTGTCTTGAAAGTTTTTTTAACAAAGAGAATTTTTTCTCTTTCCTCACTGAAGCTTTAAGCTTCCCATGGATTTCTTGTACCTTACATAGTCTATTGTTTTGGCCATAGCTTGGGTTAAATATTCGTTGTTAACTTGTTTCTTAGTTTTCTTTTTTTAACCCTAGAGGTTTAGAGTGAACTTTCAAGTTTTAGATCCTCCTTTGGTTTCTTTTTTGAATCCCTGCATTTACACAGTTGGCCTAAGGTCTCTATAAATTTGAGTTTTGTTTTCTCTTTTTCCTGTTTCTTGCTTTGAAAAACAAAAAAGAATTTTGACTTTAGTTTTTCTGGTTAAAGCAGTTAAAAAAAAAATCAAAAACAATTTTTCTTGCATTTAGTTTGGTAATGTAGCCTAGGTTGTTTGTTTGCACACAATTTCAAAGTTCTTTCTTTCTTTCCTAGAAATATAAGTAGTTTTGTTTATTCAAATGAAATCACTTTCTAGGAAACTTTTAATTATAAGATCTTGAAACATTATTTTGAAAAGTTGAATTTTACAAAGACTTTTACAAGCTTTTTCTCTGATTTCAACGTATATTTTTTCTTTTAAATGATTTAAAGTTTTCTTCATTTTTTGTCTCTTCGAAAACACCATTAGTTGCACAACCACATCCTTTGTGTAAATAAAGCCTTAAAATTAATTCTTAACTTAAAATATATTAGACTTTCTATTTGTAGGGTTCACTGACTAGTTTAGGATTTTAGGGCCTTGAAATAGGTGTGAAGAGGAAACTCTTCAAGGCCATTTAAAACAAACATTGGAGTCTGAGATAGGGAGTGTCTAAAGTCTAGTGTCGTAAGAGTTAGCAGGTACCCCCCTCTAACACAGGGGATAAACATGAGGTCGTGTGAGGAAAGGTAGAGGATATAACCCCTCCAAAGTCATACCAAACATAGTGGGGATCGTATATTGAGGGTCTTTCTTGGGAACACTATTGATTTCATTTTCCTATAGATATTTGTGGACCTAGAATCCATTTGAGATCCTTGGTTGTCTTCCAGACCAATTTCTTTCAGCACCCTTGAAGGGCTTCGTACTTTTTATCCTGCTCATTACGATCAGCCCGACTATCGACTGTACCCACCTGGTGACTGACTACGAGTTGGAAACTTAGTTGCATACTTTTTACGGACTTACACAGGTGACTACGGGGGTATACCATGGTACCTACGGTGGATGTTGGATTATTCTTCGCAGAGTATACCTAGAGGGTTCTTTCGTGTTTGAGTTGCACTTACACCAGTTAGTTGCTCTAGTGTCGATTGGCGTAATTGTCCTTCCCACTAGTTATTTGACTACTTGATTTGTCTTTAGGAAAATTTTAATGTGTGTTATGTGTTCAATGCTAGTCAAACCTTACTGTGTCGGTTGATCATTTCACAAAGTGGAACATCAACATCTTCGTCGGTCATGACGGCTTCAGGGCTTGTTGTCTGTTACTTTGGAGCCACCTCCACCACTGTTGAGGTGAAGACTTGATCAAGAAGGACCATTCAAAGCAACCAGGTTGCAGGAAACTATACCCAAGCCTGCTCTGAGAGGAGACTTTCTAGCATCGAATAAATCTATCATTTATGACCTCAAAACCGAAGGTTTCAAGCCAGCAAACCCTTTGATCACGGAATTTTCAGCGTCGTTGCTAATCCAGTTTGTCCTTCCTGAGGTGACATCTTCTGAACGCCAATTTATTTGGTAAGCGGAAATGGAAGAAAATGATGCTACTTCATATGGGAGTCCCCATACTCCCGTTATGACTACCACTGGAGGGGGAATTGTACCTCCTTCCCCACCTTCTCCTATCAGTACCATAGTTTTCTCGACACCCATGACTTCAGGTCTGATCCCTTTGATGGCTTCGACCACGGTTCCATTCACTTAGAACGCGACAAGCGCTCCCTTATCATATGAGATTCCCGGCTTTGAATTGAACTCATTTATTAATTACTCTACTTTACAGACCATGGGTATGGGGGAAGGGAGCTCTAACGCTCCTTTGCAAGGATCATCCAGAGGAACTACCGCCCCTTTCAATGTTATTCCTTACGGTGGGGGTTATATACCTCCTTCGTCCCCTTTGCTCGGTGGTGCTTTTCAGCATCCAATCGAGCCTAATGCTAACTATAGCTTGTTTAGCGGAGGTAGTTTGGTACCTTCATCCTATACAACATTGGTGGGATCTATTTCATTATCGTTGTTTGGTGTGTTTGGGAACAACGTTTTTTCTTCGGTTTCTTTCTCAATTGGGGGAAACCCCAGCTTTGGTCAATAGAACCTCGTGCAAGGTACCATTCCTTCACAGGGAGCGAAGAATATAGTATACTCCACATAGGTACTTTGGAATCCTTGTCAAGGCTTGTCTCCCTCGCAATGGATTTCGGTCAGGGTAAACCCTTTCCATACCCAATGGAACCCCACGCAGGGTTCAATACCTATGCTAGGAGGATTGGCTGGGGGCATCCCCAACCAAGGTCCTTGAAACATGACACAAGGAGCAATCCATTCACAGGCTATGTCATCCAATTTAGGGATTCAGACGATGATGAAACAACAGATGAAATTTCCTTTTTTTGGTCAAGGCCACAGTTTTTACCAAAACCCTGGCAAGTAGTCCAACTTTTCCTGGCAACCTGGTGTCAGTAAAAATCCAAGTCCCTCTTTTCATGTAAATACTTCACAATCGAAACTACCCTTTCTAGAAATCTTGCATTTTCCAGACTTTTTGAGATTGTTAAATGACCCGATCTGTCACGATACGCATTGGCCCCCAATGCCGACTAATTTTCCTTTAGAAATTCTGAAATTTGAGGGAAATCCTGGCGAAGATCCAGGTGATCACGTGACTACCTTTCACTTGTGGTGCTCATTAAAATCATTGAAATATGACTCTATTCAGTTGAAAATTTTCAACACACTCTTATAGGGGGTGCGATGAAGTGGTATATCGAGCTCGACATCTCGAAGTACTCTTACTTTAATGACCTAGCTATGGTTTTCTTGAACCATTTCTAGTTTCCAGTGAGATACAATTCCGCCACCAAGTTCCTGGACAACTTCAAGCAAACCAAGGCTGACCATATCTCGGATCATATCTGAGAATGGAAATGAAGAAAAATCTTAATTAAGGTCAAGGTCCCTCCTACATTCTTTCTTGAGTGGTTCTTGAAGTCTTTGGTTCCTTACATGTCCAAAGACGTAGAAATGTCTAGGGTATTTTTTGAGGAAGAGGCTATTATGAGAGCCCACCAGCTAAAACTAATTTTCTCTCAGTATGGAATTCTCTATGAGATCTTACCTGATGCACCATGGTCAACTCTCGATAAGGCCAAACAAAAGTCTGGGCCCTTTTGAGCACTCAACACACCCTAAAAGATTTTATGAAAATTCTTTCTCTTTTGGGTACCACTTGTTTTCTTTTGTTTTGCTTTCTAAATTGAGTCTGTTATGGAGGGATTGCTAATTTAATTTTCATGTCTCATCATCGATCATGTTGGATTTATTTGAGCATTTCAAAGTGAAATCTTTGTGTCTAAAATAAACTTGGCGTTTTAACTAAGAATCTGTAGCTAAAATTGTGACTTGTGCGCTAATGTTAGACGTCGGTGAAATCTGAGCAAGTAAAATGAACACATAGTAACAATAATCGTCGATCACCAATGTATCATGGGCATCGATAAAAAACAGAGTAGATTTGTGTTGGTTGTTCACAAAAATGTTTCAAGAAAGGACTGATTTCCCATCGACGTCGGTGAAATGTGAGAAAGCTAAACATGACATGGTCCATGATGAACCTCTCATAGCTGATTACAGATGTGTTTGTTTGGGGTCGGTGAAATCTCAAATATTTAAATCATGGAAAACTTTCGCATTGACACATCGCCGATCACCGATCCTCGATGCATTTTCAACATTGACAATTTTCGAGGGGGGTAATCCAGGAACACTTATTTAAACTTATCTCTGATCATCGATACTTGATACTTTTTTGGCATCGGAAAAGTAGGACATGTTGTTAAAACTCTTAGCTAATGAAAGTCCCCGATTCTAAATAACACGATTAAATGAAGACGCTAATCTCAAACACCACGTGTCTTTGCCGTATAGGCATTTCGTATGGCCTAGTTTCGTCTCGAATCACCTTAGGTTTCCCCATGTCCTAGTCACCCTTCTAAGTTATAATTTCCACATCAGCATTGTATAGCAAGATGGATCGATGTCGGATTTTTTTCCAAGAGATATCAACGAACTTTGTCTAAAGAAAAGCGCCAACTCTCGATCCTCTCTTTAAATTGTCAGAACAATGGGACATTTTCAGCACGAAATATGATCGGATTCTATCATTTAATAGGCCAGCTAATGTTTCTCTCCACATATGCATCTACCTCGTGCGTCGATTGAACAACGGGAATTTAAAATTGCTGATGAACCAGGTTATATCCCACGCCTACGCCGCCAACTTGCAGCTGCATTTAATTTGAACATAATGAAGATCTGGTGGAAAATTTTGTAGAACCACACTCATACCCCGAATTGAATAAATGATGTAATAAGGTAAGTATTATCTCTACTTAAATCACTGATACAACTTCGAACACCTCCATTCTACACACAAGTTTCCCATTTCCAAAGCAGTCGAAGAAGCGAAAAGAGTGTCTCAAGACTTGTGTTTGATTCTCAAACTTTCAAAAACCAAATTAAGCTAGTACGAAGAAGAGGTATGTGTTAACTTGTTCATTTCGGAGGTTCCATTTTTATGTATTAGAATTATGTCTATAACACGGTATCTAACGTTGTTCTAGATGTAGGGAAAATGCCTCCAAGGAAGCCAAAGACCAGACGCTTGTCGAGGGAACCAAAATTAAAGGAAGAAGATATGGGTGAAGGATATTTCCCGGCATGGCGAGGCAGTTGGAATTTTCTCCCAGAGCGGAGTCGGTCATCAAAACATCAACCAAGAAGGCATCCGTTCATCCCCCTACTTTCGATTATACAGAAGCAACCACTGGATCAAAAATAATACTCCCAAAGTGGGGAGATTTATTCCATAGAATCAACTAGGAAGATTACCCAAAGTTTATCCCACACATCGACCTGGATGTAAGGGCGCTCAACGACCAGGTTTTCCTGAATATCTGGTGGTCGTGCTTGCATATGGTAGCCTTTTGATTTCCAATATTTCCCTGCATTGAGACTTTGAGTTGGATAATCGATCACAGAGACACGCAGAAGTTCCTAATCAATGATGAGAATGGTAGATGTGTTGGAGTTTTTCTCCCAACTGAGGTCTAGAAGTACTACAAAATCATGGACCCGTAGGAGCGGTTGAACACATACTTCATGGTGAGGTTCTATGAATTCCATGACACCAGCCGATTAATGGCCTCCTGGTGGAAGGAAGAAAAAAAAATTATGAACCAGAGCAACGGTCTGTACAGGACAGTGAATCTAAGGGAGACATATATCTACTTAATGGCTCTAATCTGCCGATTATACGGAGAAAAAGACTGTGCCAAGTTCTCAAAGGCATTGATTCCCCTGGCATACACTATGGCTATTTTCAAGAGTAGCTTCAACTCAAGAGAAATTATCTCTAAACAATTGAGCACCAGTATACTACAGTCCCAGTCACCAAAGGAGGGAGAACCGCCCTCTTTTCGCATTGTCTAGTATCTACTAGATGTAATCTGCGCGAGGAATGTCTTCACCAATATGAATCTGATTTGGCACATCGCAGAGCTTCCTATACACATCTACTTCAACATATTATGGTAAAATAGGTACAAGAAGTCTTATGCTATTATTTGTGATGAATTCAATTCTCGGATCTATTTCATTATATTTAAACAGGAATGCCCAAGGCATTTTGTAGCAGCCAAGAAAATGATTTTGAAATTAGGCCACTGGTACCTAGATCAAACCTCAACCTATGTCTGGGTGTTCAGGACCACCGTAGCACTACATTTTCTCCCCGCTCACGTCCCAAATAGGTTCGATGTAGTAGAAATATGTTACTAGACTATCCTGCAGGGCTATAATGGCACTTTGGTTAAGGACAAAAAATGAGCATTCATACCCTACAGTTTCCATATAGGGTTTCATATAGTGAAGGACACTTCTCAAGCTAAATAAGAGGGTTTGAGTCAGCTAGAATATAGGTTCCTGACAGGACGGTTTCACAAGAATGACCCTAAAGGCCTAGTTCCCCAACATGCTTCACAAGTCTCTTCCTACTGTCCATGCATGCATGACAAGTTTGAAGATGATATTTTTACAAAATGTGCTTAGGACTAGGAGGAGGTATTACAGAGAAAAGATAACTTGAACATGACTAGGTTCAAATCTATGAGTATGGATGGGCAGGTCGAAACAATAGAACAATCATCTCAAGAAGCTCTTAGGGTTAGAGAATAAATTAGAGCAATAGAAACCAAAGAGGCACAAAGGAGGGGGTTGATGTTACTAGAAGGAGCCCAAAGAATCATCGACTAGCTAGAGAACGATCCTCAACTAGTATAAATGAAAAGGATCATCTTGGCCGACCCAATCACAATCAGAGAAGAGCTAAATGGCTCAGATTCAATACAAATGAAGAAAACCCTTGGTCTAGAAACCCCAGAGTTCCATCACCATAGGATAGATCATCGGTATCCATTCCAACCCAGTATGAGAGTCCAAGAACACCAGGTGAAATGGTTGTGCCAAATCCCTTGTTTGATCAAATAAGCATATATGATGATGAAGAGAGTTCAGATGTCTCACTTGTAACTATGATACCCATTACAAAGGAGAAAGAACCTGGGGGAACATCTACCCCAGTTCCTAATGCATCAGTTCCAAACCCTCCATAGGGAAACCATGAGGTCGAACGTGTCTTAAACACTGAGTTTCTTGACCTATCAGGGACCCTGAAAGACAGCTCAAGGGATGACCTAGGTTCAGGTGGAAAAAAATAGGAAGTGTAATAGCCAGATATCGGCACCTAGGCAGTCGATAACCAAGTAAGTACTAAACCTATCACTGACTCTTCAATTATGCTCAATACCTCACCAGCTGATGAACACCAGATAGAGGTCGAGCCATCGGAACATATGGAAGAAGTACAAGAACTAGTCCTTGAACAAATACATACTGCATGAAGCTTGGGAGACACTCTAACCTAGGGAAAACAACAAATCCCTTAGCCCGTTGATGAGGTCTCTGATATACAGGTGATCGCTTACGATAGGAAGAGGAAATATATCATGAGGAGAACCACCAAGAAAATAATACTCACGTTGGATATCTCGATTCTCATCACCACGGAGGAGAAGTTGCTCAGCACAAAACACACAAATGCATATGAGTTCATCGACGCAGGGATGGATATCATTGATTCCACGTTGGATCGACCAAAGAGAGATGAAAAGGAACTAGTCGTTGCACTGAAGGATCTAGACCATCCACGCCACTTGGAAAAATATTACCAAGACTCAATGTAGGCCACAATTTTTCTGAAGAATGAATTCCAAGATGCATATGCAAAGTTCACAAGCGAAAGACATATTTTCACTGCATGTATAGCCAATTATCAAGAAGATGCCCTTATGGCACTAGAAACATGTAAGGACGTGGAGATATGGCATTAAAAGGCACACAAAGTTATAGAACGAATTGACTACATCAACGCAGTGCAGAAGGGTCGAGAGGCAGAGGAGCATGGCATTAGAGTGTTGATGGATTTCGGCATTTCCCAGATCAAGAAAGCAGTTGAATATTGGGTAAGTATGGCCCAGGAACCTCAGGGAGAAATACAAAAGAGGTGGGATGAGTGAAAAAGTATCTAGGAAAATATCAATCGAGAAATGAAAGACATTAGCCTCCCAAAGTTCGACTCACCCGAAGACTTTGTCGACTTGCATGACATAGTGAAATGACATGCAAAACAAGACTCGGCATGGGGAGTGGATATCGCACAGGTGGCAAGTATGACACCGGCTCAAATACAGAAGTTTATGGAACACCCGATCAAGGCTCGTACATTTCTGCAGCGGTTAAGTGCCAAAGTCGCCAAATATAGAGAACGGGCAGTGGAAGTGAAGGAAACGCTTGCAGCTCCGATGGATCAGCACAGATTCCCGTATGCTAACACATGAGAGGATCTCTTCATCAAGTGGTTAGAATGCGAGAATATTCATCCACTCCAGTAGAACCATGAGATGATTTCCAGAGAACAAAGAGATCAAGTGCCACATGGAAATATTTTGTTTTACTTAAAACAAACTTGTAGCAGCTATTTTAGTTAGTGATTCTTTATAAATAAGGGGATTGACCTTTTAGGAAGGGGCAATGGTTTTGGGAAAAAGACCCTCTTTTTTTAGAATTGTAAAGACCTATTTCTAAACAACCTTAATTGAGAAGTTATGTTTAGAACCAGAGACAAAATTTGGTTTTTCATCGAAGGCATTATGTGATTGGATTAAAGAGGAATTACTTCCAACTTTTATTTCAGTAATTTATGTTGTAATGAGTAAGAGTTGCAGAATCTATTTATAAGCTATATGTTTCAATATTTTAACAGTTCTTTTGTTCTTAATGATGAAAATAAAATCATTTTGTTAGTGTGTGATTGATGGTAGATCTAAGGAAACTATTTTTCTTGCAATCATCTTATTGCATGCGTGTTTTCTTTCAATAATTGTATCTCAGTCACTGTTGAAATACCAACAAGTTAATGTATTATTACTAGACTTGTAATAGGTTTGAATATCGTTGTCTGCATTCTTGAGCACAAGGGTTATCCTAGGCTTAGCCTTCTTCAGTAGTTAAAAATAATTTCTATAAGTTGGTTTATACAAACACACCTCATTTTATCAAACTCGTCTAATAAAAGAAAAGACAAAAAAAAGAGAACATTTTATCTGAAGGAGGAACTTTCACAGAAAGATATCCTGCCAATCACTAAGTAAATCTCATCGATAAATTAGCTAGATCGAAAGATCTGGAGAACAATTCTACCCATCAAATGCTACAGAGTCTAATTGAGCCTCTAAGGTAGGTTTGGTTCCTATTGTTGAGTTAAAGGGATCGTGAACCCCTCAACAGAATTAGTGCTAGAAGGAGGGTCTGGATGAATGAATGAATAATGAAATTTCTTATAATATATTTCACATATCCCATAGATTCAAAATAGCCTACATGCATGGCTAGTCATTCTCAAGAAATCCCACATACAACGAGTACTCCCTAAACGAGTAACTCACCCCGGCATTAGAAAGTAGAACACATGTTCCCTGAAATACCTTACGCTCTTCCCCACAAAGAATTGAACCAGTTCATAATAATCACAAGAGCCTACACCCAACAAATTGGATTGTTACCTTTAGCTACGTTAATCCCTCGTAGAAAACAAGTTAGTAGACCAATTGTTGACACCCCTGACCAATTTTTTGTCCACACAGTAGAATACCTGATAGATTATGCCCTCACCGAGATCGAACATACCCTTAATCTGATCCCTGAAACACCAGTTGGTAACTACTCTGAGCTCAATGATTTTGAATCTGACGAGGAAGGGTTTAACTCGGATTTCTTAGCTTCAGAGTCAGACGACATGGAGGATAATAACGATGATAATGAAAAAAGGGTAAATCCACCTCAAAATAATCAACTTTGGTTGGCCAGATATGCTCTGGAAATCCCTGGACGAGTACACAACCTCCCTCAACACCTAGAAAAATTACTTCCCAAATTCGACCCTGAAACCTCTGGATTGCCTGAAGACCATATTAAAAAATTTATACTAGCTATAAGACTGATGAACGTACAACATGAGAACGTATTTTGTAGGATTTTTCCCTATACCTTTGAGAATTCAACCTCGACTTGGTATTTTAACTTTCCTGTGGGGTCCATAACCAGTTGGACGAAGTTTCAAGAGGATTTCTTAGACAAATTTGCAGAAGAAACCACCATAGGAGATTTAATGGTTGAATTGTTTTCCTCCACCATGAGTTCAAAAGAGAAGGTTCAAGACTTCAACCAATGGTTTACCACTATCCTGAACAAATTTCAACCTAAAGCTAAACCTACTCAGGAGTTGCAAATTGATGTATATGGTAATGATCTTCCTGCTTCCATTTCCATGTTTTTGAAAAGGGCTGCCAAACATAACCTAGCTGAAAATTTTGAGGAAGAAAAAATGATTGAACTCCAAATGAAGGGATGCAAAGAGGGTCAAATATCACTAGTTAAGAAGGAAGTTCAACCTCCCCCCTAGGAGAGGACTTTTATTGACTAGACCCCTGGGGAAAAAAATAGATGAAGGTCCAGAAAAGGGAAGTGGGGAGATAGAATACCTACAACGGATGATAAAGAAACTGTCGAATGAAATCGTATACATGAAAAGAAGTGTTGGGGAAGGAAACCAAGGTCAAAGGCCCTATAAACCTTCTTTTTTTTAAACCCACCTTTCAAAGTGATTGAACCTCCCCCAACCAACTTAAACATCGACTTGGGCTATGTAGCATCTAACTCTTTTTGTATGTACCATCAAGAGAAACATTCTTAAAGGGATTTTCCTCAATGGGTGCACGCTATGAATTTAATGGCTAATCAGTTCCTAGATGAAGTTTATCCTACCAAACAAACAAGCGGCTCAATGGTGAACATCGTCGATCAGGAGGAAGTTGAGCCATCGTAAGAAACAACCATGTTTTTATGGGATCCTGACTTACCGATGCCTCCCAATGATGTATTTGAAGTTCAAGAACCACCCGTTGAGGTTTTGGCGGTGCAAACGTGAAGTAAGGGTCAATCGGTCTCAAATGACCTTATCATTATCCAATCTTCAAGAAGTAAACAAACAGTCTATCACCCAAAAGAACCTTTTGTATCCCAAAGAAATCCTATAAACATACATACTCGAGAGTCACCCAAGATGGACTACAAAATAGTAGAAGACTTAAAGAAGTTGAAGGCTAATGTGTCAGACATGGATATGTGCAGAATTCCCCAACAAAATGAGTTTCTTTTGAAGGCCTTAAATTCAATAGATGCCACTAAAACAAGCACTGACCTAGGTGAGGTCCCATCTCCCACGGATCTAAAGAACAAACCAAATGTGAACGCTTTCTCTTTAGAAAAAAGAGGAAAACCTTTTGTCCTGCCTTTCCTTTTAATGTTTGAAGTCTTCAGCAGAAACCTCCATAGTTGTTTAGTCGATTCAGGGGCATCCTCCAATGTCATGCCATTATCAATATGCAATAAATTGAACGTAGTTCCTCTCAAAAGTGATAAACTTGTTATACAACTAGACATAACTCAGGTAAAATTTATTTGGGAACTTAAGTATGTCATGATTAGAATGGCTACACACCCAGAAATTGTTCAAGTAATTGACATCATTGTAGTAGATATCCTAGAACCTTATGGAATGCTACTTAGTTGAGATTGGTCCGAGAAATTGAATGGATACTTTAGCATGGACTGAGATCACCTCTGGTTTCCACTAAAGGGGCATACCAACATGATTAGGATCGATAGGGAAATATATCTCAAACATACTGTCACTGATTTAGAAGCCTTCAATGAACCCTCGTCGGTAGATTTCCCAGTGCTAGGAAAATACTCCTGCGATTTTGATTTCGACAATTTGGATCCTCTCTCGTCTGATGTACCTCTCACTCAAAACTTCAAAATGTATTTTCAAGTGAATCTATTGGCAGCAACAGACGAAATCATATTTTTCCAAGAACCTCTATTGGAAACAATAGACAAGGTATACAGAGATGAGGAAATAACTAGGCATGAAGAAGTTGATAAATTTCTCTCACAAGTTTGGACGTTGTATTTTGATGGATCTAAGTCACAAGAAGGGTTGGGAGCATGATGCATCCTCATAGACCCAAAGGGGAAGAAGAATTTCCTATCCTATAGACTAGAATTTGAATGCCCCAATAACACCGTTGAGTATGAATCTCTAGTTCAAGGACTGAAGAAAGCCATAGACTTAAACATTAAAGAACTAAAAATTTTTGGGGACTATGAAATCATCGTTAGGCAAGTAAAAAATACTATACATTGCAATTCACCCCACTTGAGGAATTACCAAGAAGAGGTGCATAGGCTAATAGAACATTTTGAGACCTTCAATATTACTGTTGTTCTCATGATAAAGAATACTCGTGTTGATTCCCTAGCCATTGTAGCCTCAAGGTTATCCCCTTTATAAGACTATGAAGCATCCAGGTTCACTGTGGAACTACTCTACAAACCATCAGTACCCAACAATATTTCTAATTGGAAGGTTTTCGAAGGAGATGAACAGATTGTATATTTTCTAACCAATCAAGAGAATTTTAAAGATTTGGCTATTGATGATGAGGTATTCCAAGAGAAACTGGAAGAAACCGACGTACACGAACAGAAAAACATAACATCTCACTCTACTGATAAACTAAAGTTTCACACGATACTAAAAGGGATATAAAATTTGGAGAACCTGTTCGACCTGAGGGGAATATTTAAAGGGTCAAAGAACACAAAGACATGGAGTTCATGTCCCATATACAAGACTATAAACCTAGGAAGCCTGAAAAACCCTAAGAATGTAAATCTAGGTAAAACGGTGTCTAAAGAAGATAGGAAATATTACCTCAAACTTTTTAGAGAATATCAAGATTTGTTTGCATGGTCCTACCAATAATTCAAAACTTACGACACTTGCATTATCCAACACACAATTCCATTAAAATCTGGAGTAAAACCCTTTCAACAAAATCTCAGGAAGTACCATCTGTCTCTGGAACCCTTGATGTATCAAGAGCTAAAGAAATTACTAGATCCTAAGAATATCTTTCAGGTTAGACACTCTGCCCGGGTAGAAAATTTAGTCCCTGTCAGGAAAAAGTCTGGGGAGATCCACATGTGTGTAGATTTCAGAAACCTTAACAAAGCATCAGAAAAGGACAACTACTCAGTCCCACCCATGGAACAGCTCTTGCAGACCGTGTCCAGTTCTTAAATTTTCTCCCTTCTAGATGGTTTCTCAGGTTATAACCATGTTCTAGTTTCAGAGGAAGACTGATTGAAGACTACCTTCCGAACCAAGTGGGGAACTTTTGCTTATAAACGCATGCCCTTTGGATTGATTAATGTAGGGGAAACTTTCCAAAGGGACATGCACGTAGATTTTTTGGGATTGATTAACAAATGTGTAGTAGTATATTTGGATGGCGTGGCTATGTATTCAAAGAAAAGAGAAGACCACATCCAACATCTAACCCAGATTTTCGAAAGGTGTAGGAAATATGGAATATCTTTAAACCCTAAGAAAACTATCTTTGGTGTCAAGGAAGGGAAACTAATAGGTCATATTATATCTCAAGAAAGAATTCATATATATCCAGAATGAATAAAGGCAATAGATCAGCTTCCCTTACCCCACAACAAAAAGGCTATGCAATCCTTCTTCGGGAAAAAATATTTTGTGAGAAAGTTCACGCCCGATTTCACTGAAACTGTCAAAACCTTACAAAAAATGATTCGCAAGGATGCATACTTTTAACAATATCAAGACCGCAATGTCTCAAGATCTGGTGCTGCAAAGTCCTGACTTTAGTAAATATTTCTTCCTCTATACTTTCACTTCCGACTAGTCCTTAGCTGCAGTATTGACCCAAAAGGATGATGACAATAATGAGGCACCGGTTTCATTTATGAGAACCAATCTCCAAGGAGCCTAATTGAACTACCCTTCTATATAAAAACAAGCTTTTGCAGTATACAAAGAAGTAAAACATTTCAGATCTTACATCCTAAAAAATCACACCAAAGTCATTGTGCCTCATCTCGCAGTCTGATCCCTATTCACTCAAAAGGATATGGAGGAGAGAAGGGTAAATTGGATGGCAATTGTCCAGGAATTTGATCTAGATATAAAACATGCCAAATTAGTAAAGGGACAAGGATTGTGTAAACTGGTCGCAGAAGCCCAAGATCGAATAAGTGAAGACCCCAAGTGGGAGAATGAATTAACATTATGGTGTAGTGAATATTTATACATTCCCCCAGAGCAGGAATCTTGGTATGGAAAATTGATTTACCTCTTGCATCATGGGACTTGCCCTGAAAACCTAAACCCTAAGGAAAGGAGAGCTCTCGGGCTGAAATATGTGCAATATCGCCTCCTAAATTCAGCACTTTTTCGCATAAATTATGATGGAGTACTCTTGAGATGTCTTGAATGTGAAGATGCAGAAAAGGTTCTGAGGGAGCTCCATGATGGTCCTACAGGTGGACACTTTACAATGAATACCACAGCTCACAAAATATTAAGAGTCGGTTATTACTAGCCTACTATATTTAGGGATGCTCATACGTACGCTAGGAACTGTAAATATTGTCAAATGAGCATTGGTAGAGAGAAGAGAGAAGTTGTCCCACTCCAAGTAGTGACCATATCTAGACCATTCAGGCAATGGGGGTTAGACATTATAGGGGATATTACCTTGAGTTATTCAAAACAACATAAATACATACTGACTGCTACGGACTATTTTACAAAATGGGCAGAGGCCATCCCCTTGACTCACGTGAATGAAAAGGTTGTAATCCAATTCATCGAACAACAGCTGATCACAAGGTTTTGGATGCCTTTCATTCTTGTCTTTGACAATGTTGCTTACTTTTCTTCTACTCTATTAACATAGTTCTCTCTAGACAAAGGAATCATAATAAGATACTCTACAAATTACTATCCACAATGGAATGGGGTGGTAGAATCAACTAATAAGAACCTAGTGAGGATCTTGAAGAAAACAGTTACACACAATCAGAGGAATTGTCATAGCTCGCTTCATAATTCCTTATGGGAGGATAGAGTCACACCCAAGGAAGCTATAGGAAACTCTCCATACTTTCTGGTATATGGACCAAAATCCATTCTACCAGATGGGTTATATCTTCCATC
The DNA here is from genome assembly GCA_009831015.1 of Picea engelmannii. NCBI lineage: Eukaryota > Viridiplantae > Streptophyta > Pinopsida > Pinales > Pinaceae > Picea > Picea engelmannii. The sequence goes on from ML785933.1 coordinate 495,705, forward strand.
ACTTCATCTTGCTCAGGGTTCAAGAGGAAATCCCTCATCATTTATTCAACAAAGAATTGATACCCTCCTCATGTTGGAAGAGGAAACGGAGAAAGAAAAATCTAAGTTCATCGCTCATCAATAGATAGTTAAAAGATGGTTTGATAAGCATAAGGCCAAAGAGAAAAATTTTGAATTTGTATACTTAGTCTTGAAATGGGATAGAGAAAATGAAACTAAGGGAAAACATTCAAAGTTTCATAATATGTGGCTCGTAATTTTCCAGGTATCCAAGAAAATTGGGATAGGCATGTATCGGTTGCAAAATCTGAGGGGGGAACCCGACGCCCTCCCAGTGAATGGCCAATCCCTAAAACAATATTTCTATTAAATGTGTGTGTGTGTGTGTGTGTGTGTGTGTGTGTGTGTGTGTGTGTGTGTGTGTGTGTGTGTGTGTGTGTGTGTGTCTTTTCATGTTATATTCTGATTAGCATAAATGTGTAGGTTTAGGGTAGACTGATTGTGGATTCCTTTTGTTCCTGCCTTTTCTTTTTGTTTGGTATTTTATTGTAATGAATTTGTGTTCCATAAAACATTGGTTGACCCAAATAAATATGGCGTAGAAAACTCTGCTCCTAACTCATGCTTACGTGCAACATGAGAAACATTGGGCAATTACAAATTTCTTCAAGGAGATCTGTATCTTGTCTTTGCAAAACAAACAACCTTAGTAAGTGATGAAGTGTCTTCCTGGTGGTCTGGTGAAGACCAAAGGAAATATGGCAAGTTGGAAAGGACCACACGTACCTCTAGACACATCTAGGAAGAATTTCACATTAACCATTTCATCTTGCAGATAACAGACATCCTCCTTTCCAACTCGCTCAGAGAATTTCTGTCGAGAATGAATCAATTATATTAAATGAGTGAAAAGTAGGAGAGAGTATGCATATAACTCCACCGGGGATATGGATGCTCGATGATAGCGGAGCAAGGTCTGTGATGTCGGGTTGACTCCACTGTGGCTATGGAAACTCGCTGGAAGCGAAGAAACATCGTAGCGAGTGAAAAATGATAACTAAAATGGCCTCAAGCCAATGAATGCCTTACCCAACTCTTGTCAAAAATGGGGTGTGGGTCACGGTCAAGAGGAAAGAAGGTGGGATAAGGGTTAAACTCCATAGGCGGACTCGGATTCACAAATCAAGGATTTTGTACATGCAAGGATAGGAAATACTATGTTAAAAGCGAAGCCAGTTAGTTTCTCAACCAGCTTCTGCACGAGCTAAGCCCAAAGGAAGGAACAGATATTCTTCTTCACCCAGAGAATCACCATTTGTTGAGCGCTCAACACACCCTAAAAGATTTTATGAAAATTTTTTCTCTTTTGGGTACCACTTGTTTTCTTTTGTTCTACTTTCTAAATTGAGTCCATTATGGAGGGATCACTAATTTTGTTTGCATGTCTCATCATCGATCAAGTTGGATTTATTTGAGCCTGTCAAAGTAAAATATTTGTGTCTAACATAAACTTGGCATTTTAAGTAAGAATTTGCAGCTAAAATTGTGACCTTCGTGCTTATGTTTGACATCGGTGAAATTCGAGCAATTAAAATGACCACATAGTAACAATAATCGTCGATCGTCGATGTATCATCGGCATCGGTAAAAAATGGAGTAGATTTGCATTGGTTGTTCGCAAAAACGTTTCAGGAAATGACCGATTTCCCATCAACGTCGGTGAAATGTGAGAAGGATAAACATGGACATGGACCATGATGAACCTTTGATAGCCAATTAATGATGTGCTTGTTCAGGGTCAGTGAAATCTAAAAGAGTTAAATCACGGAATATTTCCACATTGACACATCACTGATCATCCATCCCTGATGCATTTTTGACATCAACAATTTTTGAGGGGGGTAATCCTTGAACACTTTGTTAAACTTATCGTCAATAGTCGATCCTTGATACTTTTTCGGCATCTGCAGGGTAGGACCTGTTGTTAAAATGCTTAGCTAATGAAATTCCATGATTCTGAATAACATGATTAAATGAAGACGCCAATCTCAAACGCCACGTATCTTTGTCGCATAGGCATTTCGTACGGCCCCGTCCTGAATCACCTTAGGTTTCCTTGTGTCCTAGTCACCCTTCCAAGTCATCATTTCCACATCAGTGTTGTACGGCAAGATGAATCGGCATCAAAGTTTTTTCCAAGAGATATCAACGAACATTGTCTAGAGAAAAGCGTTGACACCCGATCCGCCCGTTAAATTAGCAGAACGATGGGACGTTTTCAACATGAAATACAATTGGATTTTGTCATTTAATAGGCCAGTTAATGTTTTTCTCTGCATACATTGCTACCCCGTGCGTCGATTGAACAATGATAATTTTAAATCATCGATGAACCAGGTTATATCCCGCGCCTACGCCGCCAACCTACGACTGCATTTAATTTGAACATAATGAAGATCTGGCAATAGATTTTGTAGAACCGCACTCATACCCCGAATTGAATAATTGATGTGACATGGTAGGTATCATCTCTGCTTAAATCACTAAGACAACTTCGAACACCTCCATCCTGCACACAAGTTTCCCATTTCCAGAGCAGCGGAATAAGCAAAAAGAGTGTCTCAAGAGTTGTGTTTGATTCTCATAATTTCAAAAACCAGGTGAAGCTAGTATGAAGAAGAGGTATGTGTTAACTTGTTCATTTCAGCAGTTGCATTTTTATGTCTTAGAATTCTATCTGTAACAGGGTATATAACATTGTTCTATTTGTAGAGAAAATTCCTCCAAGGAAGCCAACGACTAGATGCTCGTTGAGGGCACCGAAATTAAAGGAAGCAGAGATGGGTGAAGGATCGTCTCCCGGCATAGCGAGGCAGTTGGAATTTTCTCCCAGAGCGGAGTCGGTCATCAAAACATCAACCAAGAAGGCATTCATTCAGCCCCCTCCTTTCGACAATACAGAAGAAACCACTGGATCTAAAATAATTCTCCCACGGTGGGGATATTTTTTCAATAGAATCAATGAGGAACATTACCTAGAGTTTATCCCACAAGGACCTGGATGTAAGGGCGCTCGATGACTAGTTTTTCCCGAATATCCGACGGTCATGCTTGCATATGGTAGCCTGTCGAACTCCAGTATTTCCCTGCATTGAGACTTTGAGTTGGATAATAGATCACACATATGCGCAAAAGTGTCTAATAAATGATGAGAATGGCATATGTGTCGGAGTTTTTCTCCCAACAGAGGTCCAGAAGTACTACAAAATTAGGGACAGGGAGGAGCAGTTGAGGATAGACTTCGTGGTGAAGTTCTATGAATTTCATGACACCATCTAATTAATGGCCTCCTAGTGGAAGGAAGACAAGAAGTTTACGAACTGGAGCAACCGCTGGTACAGGATAGTGAATCTGAGGGAGCCATATATCTACTTAATGGCTCTAATCTAACAATTATATGGATAAAAATACAACACCAAGTTCTCAGAGACATGGATTCCCCTGACATACACTATGGCTATTTCTAGGAGTAACTTAAACTGGGGAGAAATTATCTCCAAGTAATTGAGAACCAATATACTATAGGCCCAGACACCAAAGGAGGGAGAAACGTTCGCTTTTCACATGGCCTTGTATCTGCTAGATGTAATATGCACGAGGAATGTCCTCGCTGGTATGAATCTGAGATGGCATGTCGCAGAGATTCTTGTACATGTCTACTTCAGCATCCTATGGGAAAATAGGTACAAGAAGTCTTATGCTCTTATTTGTGATTAATTCATTGCTCGAATCTATTTCATTATATTTAAAAAGGAATGCCCAAGGCTTTTTGTAGCAGCCAAGAAAATGATTTTGAAAGTAGGCCACTGGTACCTAGATGAAACCTCAACCTATATCTAGGTGTTCGGGGCCATCGAAGCACCACATTTTCTCCCCTGCTCACATCCGAGACCATCTCGTTGTAGGATAAATCTGTTACCAGACTATCCTACAAGGCCATAATGCAACTTTGGTTAAGTACAAGAAATGAGCATTCATACTCTATGGTTTCCATATAGGGTTTTATATAGTGAACGACACTTCTCAAGCTAAACAAGAGGGTTTGAGTAATTTGGAATGCAGGTTCCCAATAGGCCAGTTTAGCAAGCATGACCCTAAATGCCTATTTCCCCAACACGCTTCACAAGTCTCTTCTTGTTGGCCATACGCGCATGACAAGTTTGAAGATGATATTTTTACAGAATGTGCTCAGGATTGGGAGGAGGTATTACAGATAAAAGCTAACTCGAACATAACTAGGTTCAAATCTATGAGTATGGATGAGTAGGTCGAAACAATAGAACAGTTGTCTCAAGAATCTCTCAGGGTTAGAGACAAAATCAGAGTAGAAGAAACCACAGAGGCACAATGGAGGGGGGTTTTGTTACTAGAAGGAGCCCAAAGAATCATCGACCAACTAGAGAACGATCCTCAACTAGTAGAAATGATGAGGATCACCCTGTTCGACCCAATCACAATCAGAGAAGATCTAAATGACTCGGAGTCAATACAACTCGAGGAAACCATCAGTCTAGAAAACCCCAAGGTTCCATAACCATAGGCTAGATCACTGGGGACCATTCCAAACTAGTATGAGAGTCCAAGAAAACCAAGTTAAATGGGTGTGCCAATCCTATAATACCCCAAGGGCATGCCCCAATTGAATTATGAATTGTAATTATGTTTTATAGGCTGGCGAGCCAAGTTTATATAAGTTGGTGGGATTATGTGTTTATTAGGCCAGAGAGCCCAAGTGTTGAAGGCCAAGAGCCTGATTTTTGTACATGTAATGATGCACATTATTAATATAAAAAACATCTTTGCATGTGGACTGACTACGATGAATGAGTGATGGGGGACTAAGCTTCCACAAAGTCTGGGAAAGGGAGAGGGGAATGAAAGGTTGGGAGAAGGGCTAAGAGTAAGAGCTTAAGACCTTGGGGATAATAATTAAATATTATTCCAAAGTTTTGTAAATGTTTATGTTTTATCCTAAGTTCCTGGAAGGGAAAATGTGTGCAAAATGGGGAGCATGCATCCCTAGGGAGACAGGTGTCGACCTAGGTGCATGCAGTTAAAACCAAATAAGGGAGTCGTGTTGGGGGTTCGACCTCCCATTTTCCATCCTCCGTCTAAACTCGCGGGTGTCCATGATCGACCTGTGTTTTGGTGTTTGTTCTGGGGAATTCTTACCTGAACCATTAAGTCTCTGCATGGGATCTCTGTACACCCTCATGCATCTCTGAAAACAGAAATGTGAACCCGTCCTGTGTTGCATGGTTGAGAAACTCGAAGTTGCCTGAGTTGTGTTGTGTTATCCCAGTGGGTTGTTGTGGTCGCATAGTTCCTGACCGTGTGAAGTTGTTTCCATTGACTGTGCGTTGTTGAGCCTTGTTGTTGTGTCCTCATTGTGCTGGAATTGGTCAAAAGAACAGGTTTCCAAGCTTGTGAGAGACTCTCTCCAAGTGAGAGAGTGCGCGGAGGAAGTGAGAACTCATGGAAGGGGTCTTGTAGCTGCCATAAAGCTCGAAGACTTCCGATCTAGTCTATTGTTGAAGCCCAAGGCAAGGGAGGTTTAGAAGCTGAAGGATTGGCCAGGTGATAGTGAAGGTGTATACTCCTGGGGTGGGACAGGCATGTGGGGAATGAGGATCTATGAGTAGTGGGTGTAAGTGACTCCTGGGAGAGAATCCTTCCTCTATAACTGTGTGTCTTATGTTGACCTTGCCTAGCCTAGGACTCCTTTCCCGGTGGATCTTAGTCCTAGCTCAGGGGTGACCTACTGATGAGAGTGATGAGAAGCGCAATCTAAGGCTGGGAGGTCCGTGGAAGGTCTGCATGCAGTTGGTGGAATTACTACAGTTTCAAAGATAAGTATCATTTTTTGCTTAATATTATGTTTTGCATGCATGTGATTCTTATATGTTATCATGTATTCTATTGCACATATGAATTATTGTTAATGTCCTTGATGATGTATATTAGAAGTAATCATGTGCTTACTCTGTATCTTTTAGAAAAATCTATTAATTAGATTTAATATGCATGTTATATATATAAGTATGAGAATGTTCTATGTAGTATCATTTCCCGGCAAGTGGGTTGATGGTCGGGGATGTTACATTTATGTATCAGAGCTCAAAAGGATAAGTTAAGGTTGTGTTTGGTAGCATTGTCTAGGCTGTTGGTGGTCGCAAATGTTACAATATGGTATCATAGCCATGGTTACAACACTGAGTCTGGATGGGCCATGTCAGTGGAAGTTGAAGCAATAGTTTCGGAAAGAATTGTTATCGAAGTAGAAAAAATTTGAGTTATGACCAAAGGTTTCAACGCTGAGCCTGGATGGGCCGGATAAGTGGTCATTATACCCGAGGTTTCAGGTGGAAGTTGTTTGAGGAAGAACCAATTTTTGGACCCTAGAATGTTCCTAAGTGGCAAGGCGTTGTTTCGTCATGTTACAAAGCTCAGGAGGTGTAGCGATATAGTAAAACCACAGCTAGTGTGGTATATGGCCATAGGGATAAAGAGAGCTCAACACCATAAGTGTTGGAGATGTAGGATTTGTTCAGGAGGAAAGGAGATCCCTCACGACCATCAGATCTGGAGAAGGTGCAGGAGAGTTATCCTTGAAACCTTTCGGGGATTTCACTATCGGGAAAAATGAGATGTGATGGTGCTCGAACTCCCGATTCCCAAAAATCCAATGTCCCAAAAAAGATCTACATCGTATATAGTAGGAAAAGAGCTTGATTGTTGGATCAAGCAGAAGGTATATCGTAATTTTAGAATTTCGGTAATCGGGAGAAATGAGATGTGCGGATGCACAAACTTTCGATGCCTAAAACTCCAAAATGAAAAGCGAGCAGGGTGGTACCCAATGACGTTGTCGAAGGTGACGTGGACCTTCCTAGATCTGCCACGTGCCACAGCTTTAGTTGGTGAAATATGTACTACGTGGGCCCAAAGGGAAAAGTAGATCGGAATTTCGAATGTCGGAAGATTGGGAAGAAACAAGTGTGGGAACTCCTGAGGTCTGAAGTCCCGAAGTCCCAAAAACTTCGAAGATGGAAATACCACAGTGGATTTCAACCATTGGATGATGGGTAAACGGGGACCGTTAATCCACTCGACTTCGCGAGCTCGGTAATCGGCACTCTGAGAGATAGTTATGTGTGCTTTGAAATATCCGAAGACCGAAAGCCCGAGTAGCACCTAGTAGTTTAGCGTTTGGTCACAGCCCATGATCGCATGGGTTGGGGACTAAGAAAGAGGGGGCTATCACCCGAAAGTTACAGAGCCGAGCAAAGCTCAGAAGATTCATGAAATCGAAACGTGTTCTTAAATTAGATTGGTTTTGAATGTGTGGAATTTGTTAAGGAGAGATGGCCTGACAAATTATGGTTGTTTGCACGTTGTGATTGCAGAAGTTTGACGAGTGCCAGAACCGATTATAATTTCCATGGAGTGCAAAGAAATAGAAGAGACACAAAATGCTTCCAGTTCAGAAAATGAAAGAGAATGAATGGATGTCCGCTTGGAAGTTGAAGGATCGAACTCCAATGGGCACGAAAAGGAGATAGATAGAAGGAAATATGAGGAAGATCATTGAAAAATTGCAGAAAGATGCCCAAAATCGTCGAGAAGATAGCATAAATCTCAGGAAAACTAAGGAAAAACAAGGTGAATTCAATGTAAAGTTGTTAAAGAGTTTGGAGAGAATAGAAAAGAATTTGGATAAGGAGAGTGACTCGAGCAGAACAGGGAGTCACCAAACTTCTAAGGGGAGAATATCAAGGAGTGTTGGTAGACACCATCATCACTCCCAAAGTCACTCCAAGAGAAGGGAACACATTAGTTCAAGCCCATCTCCTACCAGAAAGCACAGGAGATCTAGAGTAGATGAACTAAAGGGTAAAATGAATAATATTAAGCCTTCTACGTTTGATGGAGAACATAAGAAGGAGGAAGATGTTGAAACATGGTTGCTTGGCATGAGGAAATATTTCCAACTGCACATTTATTCCTCTCATGCAGAAGGAATACTTGCAATGTATCAACTAAAGGGAAAGGCATCCATGTGGTGGGATTAGCTTGTGCAGGTGCAGCACATTAGAGAGAAAGATATCACTTGGAAATAATTCAACAAGTATTTTGAGAAGAAGTATTTGACTAAGGGATATTATGACAGAAATATGAAAGAGTTCTTTGAACTCGAGCTAGGTAGCATGACCATTGATGAGTATGAACGAAGGTTTCTAGAATTGTTGAAGTATGTTCCGTTCATCAAGGATGAGACTGTGAATATTCATAGATATCTAAGTGGATTTCCACCTTCCATTGGTGACAAGATTCAGTATGATGACCCAAAAAACATGGAAGAAACGATAAGGAGGGCCAAATTTTTATATGAACAACAAAAATAAAAGACTACCTTCCAAAAGGCTTGGGAAGACAAGAAGAAATTCAAGATGGATCAGAGGAAGAAGGGAATTAAGACACCCTTTTTCAGAAACAGTACTCAGGGACAGCCATCTTTTAGAGAACCTAGAAAGGTTGAAATGGGTGGTCAAATGCCAAGACAGACACCTATGGAGTGTTGGGGTTGTTAAGAAAACCATTGGTATAGAGATTGCCCCCACATAAATAATAAAGTGAGAGTTCTCCAAAATGTTCAGCATGTTGAAACAGTGGAGGAAATGGGAAGTAGAATGCCAAGGATTTATGCAGCCCTGGACAACAAGCAAGATGAATTTCAGTCGCACATGATTGAAGTGGAAGGTATGATTAACAACCATGCCTTTACTATTTTAATTGATTCATGGTATATCCATAGTTATATAGATCCTAGACTGGTGGAGATTTTCCATTTATCAAGAAGCAAACATGAAAAATCTTGGTTAGTGCAGCTTACTACATGAACCAAGAGGAAATTCATTGAGTTGGTTAAGTCATGTCCTGTGAACATGAATGGACTGAGCACGAAGGTTGAATTAAACATTATGCTTTAAGATCTTATGACTGTTTAATTGGGATGGATTGGTTGGACCAGAACCATGTCATCCTAGACTATCGTAACAAGGCATTCACTTTCCTCAATATGGAATGGAATCAGAAAACAGTCCAAGGAATTCCCAGAGCTGTTTCTATTAGAGAAATCTCAGCAATGCAGCTGAAGAAGTGCTACAGAAAAGGCTATCAATTATTTGCAGCCCATGTGGAGGAAAAAAACAAGGATAAGGTGTCAGGTATTGGATATCATGCGGTACTAAAGGAGTTTGAAGATGTATTTCAGGAGGTACCAAGATTACCTCTGAAAAGAGATATTGAATTCTCTGTAAACTTGATGCTTGGAGCAGCTCCAGTATCGAAATATCCTTACACAATGAGTATGCCAAAGCTAAAAGAACTGCAATTGTAGCTTGAGGAACTTCTAAAGAAGGGGTACATATGCCCAAGTGTCTCACCTTGGGGTTCCCTGGTTCTATTCGTGAAGAAGAAGGATAGAATGATGAGATTGTGTATCGATTTTAGACAATTGAACAAGGTAACTGTAAAGAACAAGTATCTTATGCCAAGGATTGATGACCTCTTCTATAAGTTGAAGGATGTGAAGATATTTTTGAAGATAGACCTCAGGTCCGGATATCACCAAGTAAGGATTAAGAATGAAGACATCAGCAAGACCACCTTTAGAACAAGGTATGGTCATTATGAGTTCACAATGGTGTCATTTGGGCTGTCAAATGCACCTGATGTTTTTATGTGCTTGATGAATGGTGTGTTCAGGGACTATCTAGACAAGTTCATCATAGTCTTCCTGGATGAAATTCAAGTGTATTCCAAGTCAGAGGAAGAGCATGAACAACATCTTAGGATGGTGTTGCAGGTGCTAAGAGAGAACCAACTGTATACCAAGTTGATAAAGTGCTCATTTTATCAGGAGCAGATCCATTACTTGGGGCATATTATTTCGAAATATGGGATAGCGGTAGATCCTGAAAAGATTGAGGCCATTAGAGAATGGTCAGCGCCAAAGAATGTGACAGAAGTCAGATCCTTAATGGTTCTAGTTGGTTATTACAGAAGGTTCATCGCAGGGTTCTCGATGTTAGCTCACCCTATCACTTCCTTGAAAAGGAAGGAGAAGAAGTTTCAATGGACAGAAGATTGTGAGAAAATATTTCAGCGATTGAAGCAATTGTTAACCAGTGCTCCAATTCTTAGGATCGCAGATCCAAATGAAGATTTTGTGGTATGCATCTATCCATGCAAAGAAAGATTGGGAGGAGTCCTTAGTCAGAATAGATTCGTAATTTGTTATGAATCCAGAAATTTGAAAGAGAGTGAAAGGAACTACGCAACTCATGATTTGGAGTTAGCGGCCATCATTCACGCTCTAAGGAAATGGAGACATTACCTCATCAGAAGGAGGTTTGAATTGAGAACAGACCATAATGGTCTAGAGTATTTGTTTGATCAACCAACCTTGAACGTTAGGCAGAGTAGGTGGCTGGAATTTCTCTATGAATACGATTTAGATATCAAGCATATCAAAGGGAAGGAGAATAAAGTGGTTGATGCACTTAGTATAAGAGTACACAAATTACATGCTACATCCATTAGCATGTATCAAACCGATATAAAGAGTAGAGTTTTGGACGCTGCAAGTGCAGAATTTCAGTACAGGGAATTGGTAGAAAAGCTACAGCAAGATAAGATGCCATAAGGAGTGGAAGATTATAAATTAGAGATTGATGGAATACTTATGTACAAGAACAGAGTTTATATACTAATGTCCAAGTTTTGAAACTTGTGATTCTGAGAGAAATGCATAACGCGCCTTATGTTGGGCACCCTGGATATTAGAAGACTATGGCAGCAGTCAAGAGCCATTACTTTTGGCTAGGTATGAAGAAAGATATTGCAAAATACATCGTCAGATGTATAGAATGCCAAAAGGTTAAAGTTGAGAATAGGCTCTTGGTTGGATTGCTACAACCTTTACCCATTCCTGAGTGGAAGTGGGAAGTGGTGACAATGGATTTCATCACAGGATTTCCCAGAACAAGCAAGCAACATGATTCAATTATGGTGGTGGTGGAAAACCTTATGAAAGCTTCCCATTTCATTTTTTTAAAGGCTACTCACAAGGGAGCGAAAGTTATTGATATTTTTATGAAGGAAGTGGCACGATTGCACGGAATTCCCAAGAGAATTGTGTCTGGCAGAGACCCTAAATTTACCTCAAATTTCTGGAAAGGGTTATTCAAGGGATTCGGAAAGAATCTGAATTTTAGTACAGCCTATCATCCTGAGTCGGATGGGTAGACAGAGTGGGTGAATCGAGTGATATAAGACATACTGAGGATGTATGTGATGGACAAACCATCAAAATGGGAAAAATACCTACACTTGGTAGAATTCGCCTACAACAATGGGTATCAAGCATCATTGAAGATGAGCCCATTTGAAGAACTTTATGGAAGAAAGTGCAATACTCCAGTAAGTTGGGATAACCCAGCTGATAGATCGGTAGTTGGGCTAGAGTTGCTCAAGGAAATGGAAGAGAAAATGCTGAAAATTAAGCAGAATTTGAAAGTTTCCCAAGACAGGAAGAAAAGTTATGATGATAAAAATAGAACCCACAGAGAGTTTAAAGTGGGAGATCATGTTTTTTTCTGAAAGTAAAATCCAATAGAAGTTCCCTAAGGCTGGGAAATTGTTCCAAGTTGGCAGCCAGATTTTGTGGGACATTTGAAATCCTAGAAAGGATTGGGCCAGTTGCATATATGCTTGCATTACCTGCATCCATGACTATACATAATGCGTTTCATGCTTCGTTACTTAAGAAATATATACCTGATCCTAATCATGTGATTGACTGGAATGTGATCCAGGTGGAACAAGAAGGTGTCCTGCAAGTGCATCATGTGCGCATATTGGACCGAAAAATAAAATAGCTCTGGAATCGAGCCATAGGACTTGTAAAGGTCCAGTGGACCTGGCACAGTCCTAAGGACGCGACATGGGAGCATGAATATGCTATGTGGGCAGAATACTCGCATATTTTTGAATATTTTGGAAATCTTATTGATGTTGTGTGAAAGTTGCACTGAGGACAGTGCAAAACTAAGGGGAGGGGATTGTAATACCCCAAGGACGTTCCCCAATTGCATTATGAATTGTAATTATGTTTTATAGGCTGGTGAGCCAAGTTTATATAAGTTGGTGGGATTATGTGTTTATTAGGCCAGAGAGCCTAAGTGTTGAAGGCCAAGAGCTTGATTTTTGTACATGTAATGATGCACATTATTAATATAAAAAACATCTCTGCATGTGGACCGACCACGATGAATGAGTGATGGGGGACAAAGCTACCACAAATTCTGGGTAAGGGAGAGGGGGATGAAAGGTTGGGAGAAGGGCTAAGCTTAAGAGCTTAAGAGCTTATGGATAATAATTAAATATTATTCCAAAGCTGTGTAAATGTTTATATTTTATCCTAAGTTCTCGGAAGGGGGAACGTGTGCAAAATGGGGAGCATGCACCCCCAGGGAGAAAGGTGTCGACCTGGGCGCATGAAGTTAAAACTAGAGAAGGGAGCCATGTTGGGGGTTCGACCTCCCATTTTCCATCCTCCGTCTAAACTCACGGGTGTCCATGATCGACCTCTGTTTTGATGTTTGTTCTGGGGAATTATTACCTGAACTATTAAGTCTCTGCGTGGAATCTCTGTACACCCTCATGCATCTCTGAAACTAGAACCATGAACCCGTCATGTGTTTCATGGTTGAGAAACCTGAAATTGCCTGAGTCGTGTTGTGTTATCACAGTGGGTTTTTGTGGCCGCATAGTTCTTAACTGTGTGAGGTTGTTGCCATTGACTGTGCGTTGTTGAGCCTTGTTGGTGTGTCCTCAGTGTGATGGAATTGGTCAAAAGAACAGGTTTCCAAGCCTGTGAGCGACTCTCTCTAGGTGAGAGAGTGCACGGAGGAAGTGGGAACTCCTGGAAGGGATCCTGTAGCTGCCACAGAGCTCGGAGACTTCCAGTCTGGTCTGTTGCTGAAGCCCAAGGCAAGGGAGGTTTAGCAGCCGAAGGACTATCCAGGTGACAGTGAAGGTGTATACTCCTGGGGTGGGGCAGGCATGTGGGGAATGAGGGTTTGTGAGCAGTGGGCGTAAGTGACTCCTAGGAGAGAATCCTTCCTTTGTAACTGTGTGTCTTCCATTGACCTTATCTAGCCTAGGATTCCCTACCTGGTAAAGCTTAGTCCCAGCTCGGGGGTGAACTAATGTTGAGAGTGATGCGTAGCACGGTCTAAGGCTGGGAGGTTCGTGGAAGGTCATCACGTAGTTGGTGGAATTACTACAGTTTCAAAGATAAGTATCATTTTGTGCTTAATATTATGTTTTCCATGCCTGTGATGCTTATATGTTATCATTTATTCTATTGCACATATGAATTATTGTTAATTTCCTTGATGATGTATATTATTAGTAATCATGTGCTTACTATGTATTGTTTAGAACAATTTGTTAATTAGATTTAATATGCATGTTAT
>ML785933.1:509358-536893 GCA_009831015.1 Picea engelmannii
ATAAGTATGAGAATGTTTCGCGTAGTAGCGTTTCCCGGCAAGTGGGTTGATGGTCGGGGATGTTACATTTTGGTATCAGATCTCAAAACGCTAAGTTAAGGTTGTGTTTCGTAGCATTGCCAGGCCTGTCGGTGGTCGGGGATGTTACAAATCCCCTATTTGATCGAATAACCATTTATGATGATGAAGAGAGTTTGGAGGTATCACTTGGAACTCTGATACCCATTACAGAGGAGAAAGAACCTAGGGGAAAATATGACCTAGGTCCCAATGCATCAGTTCCAAACCCTCTGCAGGGCCACCATGAGGCTGAAAGTGTCTTAGACACTATGTTCCGTGACCTATCAGGGACCCCGAAAGACAGCTCAAGGGATGATATAGGTTCAGCTGGACAAAAAGAGGAAGTTCAACAGCCAGAGATCGACACATCGACAACTGATCACCAAGTAAGTATTGATCCTATCACTGACTCTTCAATTTTGGTTGATACCTCACCAGCTAATGAACACCAGAGGGAGGTCGAGCCATCGAAACATATGGAAGAAGTACAAGAATCGGTCCTAGAACAAATACATACTGCAAGAATCTTGGGAAACACTTTGACCTGGCGAGAACAACAAATCTTTGAGCATGTTGATGAGTTCATCGATATACAGGTGATCGCTTATGACAGGAAGAGGAAATATATCATGATGAGAACCACCAAGAAAAGAAGACTCAAACTGGATAGCTCGATTCTCATCACCATGGAGGAGAGGTTGCTTAGCATAGAACACACAAAGACATATGATATCATCGGCACAGAGATGGCTATCACTGATGCCACATTGGATCGATAAAATTGAGATGAAAAGGAACTGCCCACTGCACTGAAGGAGCTAGACCATCTATGCCACTTGGAAAAATATTACCAAGACTCAACGCAGGCCACAATTTTTCTGAAGAATGAGTTCCAAGATGCATATGCAAAGTTCACAAGCGAAAGACATCTTTTCACTACATGTATAGTCGATTATCAAGAAGATACCCTTATGGCACTGGAAACATGTAAGGATGTAGAGAGATGGCATGAAAAGGAACATCAAGCTATAGAACAAATTGATTACATCATCACAGTGTAGAAGAGTCGAGACGTAGAGGAGCATGGCATTAGAGTGTTGATGGATGTCAGCATTTCCCGGATCAGAAAAGCAGCCGGATATTGGGTAAGTATGGCCCAGGAACCTCAGTGAGAAATACAGAAGGGGTGGGCTGAGTACAAAAGAAGCTGGGAAAAGATCAATTGAGAAATAAAAGACATTGGCCTCCTGGATTTTAGCTCACCCGAAGACTTTGTTGACTTGCATGACATATTCAAACGACATGCAGAACAAGACTCAGCATGGGGACTGAAGATCGCACAGGTGGAAAGCATGACACCGGGTCAAATACAGAAGTTTATGGAACACTCGATCAAGGCTCGTATAGTTATACAGTGGTTAAGTGCCAAAGTCACCAAATATAGAGAACGGGTAGTGGAAGTGAAGTAAACGCTTGCAGCTCTGATGGATCTCTTCATCAAGTGGTCAAAATACGAGAAGATTCATCCACTCCAGTAGAATCACGACATGATTTCCAGATAACGAAGAGATCAAGTGCCACATGGAAATATTTTGTTTTACATAACACAAACTTGTAGCAGTTATTTTAGTTAGTGATTCTTTATAAATAAGGGGATTGACCTTTTAGGAAGGGACGATGGTTTTGGAAAAAAAGACCCTATTTTTTTAGAATTGTAAAGAACTATTTCTGAACAACCTTAATTGAGAAGTTATGTTTAGAACCAGAGACAAAATTATGTTTTTCATCAAAGGCGTTATGTGATTTGATTAAGGAGGAATTACTTCCAACTTTTATTTCAGTAATTAATGTTGTAACAAGTCAGAGTTTTTGAATCTATTGATAAGATATTTGTTTCAATATTTTAGCAGTTCTTTTTTTCTTAATGATGAAAATCAAATCGTTTTGTTAATGTGTGATTGATGGTAGAGCTAAGGAAACTATTTTTCTTGCAATCATCTTATTTCATGTGTATTTTCTTTCAATAATTGTATCTCAGCCACTGTTGAAATACCAACAAGTTAATGTATTATTACTAGACTTGTAATAGGTATGAATATCGTTGTCTGTATGCTTGAGCATGAGGGTTATCCTAGGCTTATCCTTCTTCAGTAGTTAAGAATCCTTTCTATCAGTTGGTTTATACCAACACACCTCATTTTATCAGACTAATCTAATAAAAGAAAAGACAAAAAAAAGAGAACGTTTAATGTGAACAAGGAACTTTCACATAAATATATCATGTCAATCACTAAGTAAATCCAATCGATAAATTAGCTAGATCGAAATATCTGGAGAACCATTCCACCCATCAAATGTTGCAGAGTCTAATTGGGCCTCTAAGGCGGGTTTGCTTCCTACTATTGAGTTAAATGGATATCAGACCCCTCAACAGGCCCCACGTTGATGGCATAGTGGACTCATCACAAAGCAAGTCCATGGATCTATTATCAAATCAATTACAACAATTACTGATTCAACATATTATGGCCAGATGGAATTCTAGTTCGTCTATCCCCGCAACCCAAACATTGGGCATACACAGTTTGCAGTCGACGACTCCCAAAGCCAACCAGCAGACTGAGAGAAGAAATAAACAGAGAAACAAGAAGGGTAAAGGGGATAAAAAGGCTGCTAACAATGATGGTGAGGGAAAAAATGAGAAGAGGAAGGTGAAGTAAGCTTTGCACCGACGACCACTTAACTCACATATTCCCTCGTCTTGCAGACTCCTAGAAGCCACTATCATAGAAACAACAATTGTGTTGACAAACCCTTTCCCACAAGGGAAAACTATGGCTCAGGATTCTACATCCACGAGCGCAACTAGGGTCAGTCAGGGACTCCCTGCACCTACTCTTAACAACTCGGCCATGAGAATTTACATGATGAACATCGATGCTCATTTATCAACTAGGAATCATGACTACAGAACATCATAATCTGTCGAGAAGGGGGAGGAGGCCACTAACCCATTGACTCCTCTTCAAATTGAGAAGACAATGGGAAAGAAAATGACTTGCATCCCTAAAGGTGCGTTTAAGAAGGATTCCCATAACCCAAATGCGAGGGTCTCTCAGAACTACTCCATTGTGGAGGATCTGGCATAAACCCCTTATGCAATTTATGCTCTGGAGGTTCTCCAGAGTTTCCCCTCACATAGAAAATCTCTATTGTCTGCCTTGGGAGCAGTAGAGACTCGTAACCCAGGAACGATCGCTTTCGATCCAGCCGACCTTAAACCTTGTCTTCCTCACCACATCGCCTTTCATATAGTAGTGGCATACACCATGAAATCATTGACACAGAACATTTTCCATATGGTGGTTGATGAGGGTGCCTCGACTTGCGTGATTTCATTGGCATGTTGGAAGTCCATTGGCCATCCTAAGTTGTCTTTGTCGCCTACGTTTCTTACGACTTTTGACAGTCAGTCGTTCAGACCTCACGGTATAATTCCTTCTTTCCTCGTGCAGTTAGAGGGTAAAAACGTGTGTGTCAAGCTTGAAGTACTCAATGCGCCTCTCGACTACAATATTTTGTTAGGATGGAGTTGGACTTACACAATGCATGTATTTGTAGCCATTGTTTTTATGGTCTTATTCTTTTTACACGAGGGTCGGATTATAACCGTCGACCAGTTGTCTTTCTCTCATCCTGACCCTTCATTAGGGGATTCCATGGTCCCAATGATTGATAATCGACAGCCTGGCACTATCAACTTAGGTTCTGGATTGTTTCTTTCATTGATGGGAACTTTTTATTATATGTCGCCTTCCAATGATGTAAGGTTTATTCCGGTTGTTCCCGACCGGTTGAGGGATGTAATTTTTCAAGTGTCATCTTTTAAAATGAGCTACTTTCACAACCCGTGGAATTTACCTTCCCCATCGGCTTCGATGGAAGGGATAGTGCATCTTGTCATAGCCATACCCTTATCCACTATTGAGGTTGCATACAACATTGTCCAGCAAGCCTCAGTCAGCCCCAATCCGGCTCCCCCACAGGAGTTAGATCCAGTTCTCGAGCCTACTTTGTCTCATGACTCTCTCACCGCTCAGGATCCTTTAGAATTAGTCTTTCCCTATGACGAGGTGATTCTAGAGGCAATGAATGGTCCCGAAAGACCTTGGGATGATCTGCATCATAGATCTTATTTTCTTCCCAAGCTTAAGAGAATAGAGGCAGGAGAGTTTGTTTTGACCATGAATGGAGATATCCCTTGTCCTATAAAACCTCTAGCTATGCACAGATTTTACGCTGAGAGAAACATGGAAAGAATTGCTACAACGATACCTATCGATGTATCTAGAACCTCTGGCATCGTGGAGAATGTTTTTGTTAGAGCGGATTGCTTCCCCGAAGAGATTCAAATTTACACCGAGTTGTTCAAGGAGTTTCACGATCTTTTTTCCTAGTCTTACGAGGAGATGCAAGGCATCGACCCACGAATTGTTGAACATTAAATAATGACTTATCCTGATGTCAAATCGGTCCAACAGAAGATTCTCCCGATCAATCCTTGAAAAGTAGCGTCAATCAAGGCAAAAGTAGAGAAACTGCTCAAATTTGGTTTCATCTACCCTGTACAATTGATAGAATGGGTATCAAACCCAGTTCTTGTCAACAAGAAATAGGACACGACTCACATTTGTATGGATTTCCACGATTTGAACAAATCTTGCTTGAAAGACAATTTTCCAACCCCATTTATTAATCAGATTGTCGATGAGTGTGCAGGTTGCGAAGTCTTTTCTTTCATAGGCGGTTTTTTAGAATATAATCAAATTCAAATCAAACCCGAGGACCAACGTAAAATGGATTTTATTTGTCCTTGGGGTACCTTCATTTATCGAAAGATGCCTTTTGGCCTGAAGAATGTTGTAGCTACCTTTCATCGGGCCATGTCGTTCACCTTTCACGACCTCAAACACATAGTCAAGGTGTACCTTGATGATTTAGCATCACGTTCTCACAAGAGATCTGATCATCTCACCCATTTATGACTAATCTTTGAGCGATGTCACTCCCATCGGATTTGCTTGAATCTTAAAAAGTGTAGTTTTTGCATGATGTTGGGTCATTTATTATGTTTCATCATGTCGACAACAGGGATCATGGTCGATCCTCTCAAGGTTTAGGTGATAGTTCAATTGCCTCCCCCATGCACAATACCCCAGCTTCATAGCTCACAAGGGAAAGTAAATTTTCTTTGGCGTTTTGTCGCTAATTATGTCGAGATCATTAAAGTTTTCATGCATCTTCTCAAAAAATGGGTCCCATTCTGTTGGGATGAAGCAGCTCAACGCTCCTTTGAAGCGTTGAAATGTGCCCTGATGTCTTCCCCTCTGCTTCGGCCTCCTGATTATAAAAAATATTTCTTGTTCTATTTGGTTGTTGTAGAGTCAACCATCGACATGGTCTTGGTCCAGGAGGATGACACGCTAGAATATCATGTTATATATTATCTTAGTCGAGGCCTAGTTGGACTGGAACTCAACTACTATCATATTTAGAAACTTTCTTTGGCGGTTGTTCACGCTATCCAACGGTTTCGTCATTATATATTACTTCGCAAGACCACTTTCATTGTCGTCGTCAACCCTTTCCAATATGTGTTAATGCAACAGGTTATTGGTAGAAATATCAGTAGATCGATAGTTATCATACATGAGTTTGACTTGGATTTGTCTCTGCGAAATCTAAAAAGTCGTTGGTCTTTTTCGAACTAATTTCACAACTATCGGTAGAGTCTGGTGATATTATGCCCGAAGAGTTACCCATCAACGGAGATATTTTTCTAATTGCATATTTGGACCCCTAGTATGGAGATATACTTGTGTATCTACATACTTTGAAGTTCCCCACTTATTCTTCTCACGATGAGCATCAACGAATACGATACCAAGTGTGAAACTATCTCATTCTTGCTGACACTTTGTATCGTCGAGGTGTAGATTGCATTCTTCGATGAGGTCTTACCCACGAAGAAGCAGATATTATGTTGAAGGATTGTCACACCAGAGCATGTGGCGGTCATCTATCTGGGTTGGGAACAACCCAAAATATTCTATGTGTAGGATACTTCTGGCCATCATTAATAAAAGATTGTGTTGAGGCGGTCAAGAAGTTCCACCTGTGCCATATCTTCTGTCGAAATATGTGGGCACACCCTGCTCCTATGTTTCCAGTCATTGTTGTTGGTCCCTTCACCAAGTGGGGGATTGATTTCACTACATGTCACCTGGATTCTGACAGGGGGCATCGTTATATCATCATAGCAATAGAGTACTTTACTAAGTGGGTCGAATCTATGCCAACAATTAGTAATGACGCGGAAACTATTGCCCTTTTTCGTTTTCAATCAGATAGTAGAAAGATTTGGTATCCCAAAGGATATTGTCATGGACCATGGAAGTCACTTCCAGAATAAAATAATGACTAAGTTAACATCAAATCTTGGGTTAAAACATGAACATTCAGCACCCTATTACCCGTAAGCGAATGTTAAAGTTGAATTTTTGAATAAGTCTCTCAAGACTATTCTTCAGCGGATGATCAATTCGGCCAAGTCAAATTGGCATTTGATGTTATATTCGACGTTGTGGGCCTATCGAATGTATGTAAATACTGCCACCAGTTTTTGACCTTTTCAACTCGTATACGGGCTGGAAGCATTCTTACCCATTGAGTGCCAAATATCTTTCTTAAAGTTGGCAGTGGAAATACTTCCTGACACTACAAACTTAAGGAATGTCTTTGATATCTCGAGCAACTCTATGAGAAGCATCATGATGCAACCTTGGATAATGAGGCTCATAAGAAATGACTCAAGTGTCAGTATGATCAGTCTGTTCACCCTCATATTTTCTCTGAAGGCGATCTTGTCCTTATTTATGATCAAGACAAAGATCCCTTGGGGGCAGACAAGTTCAAACCCATGTGATTTGGACCTTTCATTGTGAAAGAGGTCTTGAATAAGGGTTCTTATCGTCTGGTTTATTTCGAGGGAAATTATTTAGCGGAGCCTAGAAATGGGATATACCATAAGAAGTACTACTCTTAGGTCGGTCACCTAGGTGGCTTCTTGTATATATGTAGTCTTTTATACATTCTTGGTTTTTTTTTGTGGACATGTAGTTATTTATGTCTTTTTTTCACTGTCGCATATGTCAAGTGAATCGGAGGTTTACTTTGGGTTCGTGGACGACGCTAGACGACACACTTGGAGGCTTTCTTCCACATCTTGGGTGATGTTCACACCTAGAGGCCAATTGTTATCTTCTGGAAGTATTTTCCTAAGCGACGCGACCAATAATGTTGTCAAGTACAGTGCAATGATATAATTTCTACGTGATGCTTTGTCACATGGTATTTCACACCTTCGGGTTTATCTATATGCTCAATTGGTTGTGTCCTAGTTAAATGGGGTTTACCGTGTGTATGATCCCACTCTTCACCAACGATTCCTTAGGGTACGTCTCTTAGAATGATATTTTGATTATATTACTTATATTCATGTTCCTAGGAGATTTAATCATTTAACTCATACTCTAGCTAATCAAGTTTTAGATTGGCATGTTGCTCACATGTAAAATTAAAGTACACACATACAAATGTAAATACATTTGTAAAAAATGGCATCCATGAAACAAAAAGTGGGCATCAAAGCCTCAAAAGTTATCGATATACATCATTGGGCTTAAGCCCTCAAAATACATAGTACAAAACATGCCCTCAGCAAGTAAGTAGTCTGACGCTATCTAAGGTCTAGGCCTATTGGCCCTGATATAGTGGACAACATCGTTTGCAATACACCAAAATAATTGGACCCAGGTCCGAGGCACCCCTACTACATGTGGTTGCATAGCCGGGGGGAGATCCTTGATCTCAACCATAGGAACTGCACGAGTGAGAGCAGTGAGGTTCCTCTCCACTCATCATAGGACTCTATCAGCCTCTCTGGTTGGGGTTCCTCCCGCAGTTGTCGATCCTCATGTTATTGTTGGTCCTGCCTCTAGTCGAGGGCATCGTTGATTCTTGGCGAAGTTTGTCGGTCGAACAAGTCCCACATATGTACATAACATATTTGCAAGTTAGTACTCTGACACACACATAAAAAGGATATATATTAAAATTAAAATTTAATAACATCAAAAATATATGTTACCTATCTTGCCACACTCCTCTCCAGGGGGCACAAGCATGTTTGGATATCTAAGGAATCTAATCCTTGCCTAGGGATAGTCCTCTATAACTGGGATCTGATGTGCCCACCAGTCAAATAATTTGTCGTCGAAGGCCTCTTGGGTCCTTCCTCCACCCTGTATAGGTAGTAATACCACCCACCTGCATACTATTGGGAAGGAGGCAATATGCCCCCGTATTGTCTCTCTAGAACTAAGATTGGGCTCCCTCTCGAAGAAGAAGGAACGCAAAACGGTACCAAACCCAAAGTTCTTGTTGGTACGCCTACGACACTCTGTGAGTTGTCTCTTCCTACATACTAGCATGGTAGTACTCCAGTAAAAAGGGGTCACCTCTAAACAATGAACTTCATAAGGAATATGTGCACGGGAGGCCTGATGGAGTGTTGCACATCCAGTAATCCACTTGATCATGAGTAAAATCACTCGCAAGGATAGGTTGGTAATCTTGTGAATTGGCACCTGAGAACCTACTTTCGCGGTACCAGCCTCATAATGCATTGCGATGTAGTATTCAATGTTGTATGGCCCTGGAGGGAAAGTCCTCAAGTTAACTGGTTACCCTCTCCTAGAGAGGTCGGTCAGAAAGTAAATGTCCTCCATGGTTGGGGTCAATGATTGACCCTCCAACATGAATTCCTTTGTGTCTAGATGCCAGTACTCTACCAAGAAATTGAACAACCTCGTTTATGCCCTCATGAATGGACACTGAAAGAATTTCCATAGGCCACACTATTTTATCATAGCAACTGCTGCAGGGTCCTCCTCGGCGAAGATGTCCAGCTCCTCATGTTCCCTCTCTCTCTCCAATGCACATACATCCATTCACATACAAAGTGGGAGAGGTTTTAGTCTCTTGTGTTTTGTTTTTTCAATTTAAAAGGAGGTGTATGTGGGTTGTAGTTCTCATAGTAGTATACGTACTCGAGTTGTTTATTACTCTACTTGAGTACATATGTGTGTTTCCCTTGGACATCCCATGTACACGCAGATGCGACCCTTTTTCAAGGGTGCACGCATCCCAAAATAAAAATCAAATACAAAGAAAGGAATTAAAATGTTAGAGGGGGTATTTATACTTACTTGGTCCAAGTAGGAGGATTTTCTATCCATCATAGCTCCCAGAATTCACTTTTTTGACAAAGGGGTTTTTTTACTTTTTTTTATTTTCCAAGTTGCAATGGTAAAAATAACTTGTCCACCTCTATTTATAGACCTTTTTGTCCCTTTTTCAAGCCTAAGGGACTAAATTTTTGAAAAATGAACATTCTCCTTGGTTTTGGTTTATCACTTTTTCGAGCCTTGGAGATTACTTACGAAAAAGGAACCCCCCCCTCCTCAGATTCCATATTTAATCCTTTTTAAGAATCCCTAAATATGAAAATAGCGTTGAGTGACCTTGTTCCTTCACACTCGTTAAATTGGTCCAGAAGAACATCTGCTTGGCATGAGTTTAACCCTTTTTCCAGCCAGTAGATTATTGCAGAAAAAGGTATGCCTTGGGAGATTCATCTCGCCAGGAGAGTTCTCCTCAGTTATATTTTATACTTTTTCGGGCTAAGGAGACTAAACTTAGAAAAATACTGTGAGTCCATAGTTAATCTCTTTTCAAACTCCCTAAAATTGAAAAGATAGCCGAGTGATATTGTCTTTGTCACACTCGTTAAAACAATTTTGAAAATATGTCTTTTCAGTGCAAGTTTAACCCTTTTTTGAGATGATTGGACTAATTGAGAAAAAGGTACTCCTTGGAGTCTTCTTTTTTTCATTTTTTCTGACTCTCTAAACGTGAAAAAACCACCGTGCTTTCCTTCTTTGGGCTCGTAAAAATTCACAAGAAAGGAGTCTTGTTGTGTCATCCTTAATCACATTGTGGGTACCATCCTTACATCTTTGGCCAAATTACGGCTCCATGTTGCTCTCAAATGAACCTTTAAATCATTGCTTATACACAAGCCTTGCAGCACCTTTTGCCTCTGCGATCTGACACCTTGACCCATGGAGGAATTTTTCCCGAGTGTCCTTATCCTGCAGATGTCTCCTTGCCTTGAGCATCAGTATGTTCCATGCGCTTGGAACCATTTTTCTTTCTCGTGACACTCATTCCTCCTTCGTAACATAGCATTATTTTATTCTTTTTCAAGCTTATTTAAAAAATTGAAAAAGAAAAAAAAAATCAAATATTCCAAAAAGAGGGGACGGGAAATATACATTCTTTTTTCGACAACAAAGATAGTCTCCCTTGGAGAAAGCACATCCTTTTGTTTGTTCGTCAAGCATTGGGATCTAGTATGACCTTAGGAAGTTGTTCTCACTATATAGAGTTGTGTCCTCCTCCATTTGGTTACTCTTCCAAACATATGGAGAGTTTTTCGTGCCTCCTGCATCACAGACTTATGTCAATATTGCGCTACCTGAGTCTAATTATCTTTCGTGTTTTTTTCCAAGGAAATTTTTATCCAACCTGAGTCGTCCTTTCTACAATTTTTCTCTTGACTCTCATGATTCAACCATCCCATGAGTCTAGTCAAGTCTATATTCAAAATCAAATGAAGTTCTCTACCTGATCATCGCGATCCTCCAGTATTTTCCCAACGGCTTGTCAAAGACCTTAGAGTAGTGAGTCTTACACTCCTATTGTGCTCCTACCTGAGTTGTTGAAGATATTATCGAGCTATGAAGTCCTCATCTCCAGTTGCATGCGTCATTAGCTTCTTGAATATGCATATTATATTGTACTTGAAAATCATCAAATGATTTTGAGATGTAGATCCATTGTGTATTTCTTGCGGATACACTTTATATATTTGTATGACATGGATCTGCAGTGTATTTTATTGGAATCCATCATTTACTTCATCCCAAGCATGGGTATTCCCGCCTCGGAGAGATAATTGTTGTTTTTCATATGGCACCTCCCGAACTCTGGTCCCGAGCTCAATCGACTTCATGCATTCTCACTGGTAAAGATATTTTAATGTATTTTGGCCATCATTTTCTCTTCTGACCTCATACATTAGGGGACATCTGTTATAGCCCTAAAATTCCCTACTCATGCATACATGGCATTGGCCTTTCTACTTGCACAATTTTCCATTTCACTGTTGAGGAACTCTATTTTAAAAACCATTTTTTGGAGCATGTGCATGCCTTGTTGCGCTACTTCCCGTGTACATATGCTTGTTGCATTCTAGAAAACCTGCATACATACACTAGCTACATACTAAACAACTCACGTTTACCTCCAAAATTTGCAAAAAAAATAAAAGTTGTAAGGATTTTGGTGGAGTTTACGAGCTATTGGAGGTTTCCCAGCCAATTCACCTGTTGTAGCTTGTCCCTAAACCGAAAAAATATCATTTTGTCATATAAAAGGCAGTCTTGGGGTATCATTCCATAATCAAGCATTATAATGGTGAAACTCTACCCAAATCCCTTTCCTTCCTTGCCCAGGTATTTGCAACCTTTTTTGAGTTCTTGCCTCAGTATTTCCTTTGTAGCCATTTTCTCCCATACAATCCCTTTCCTTCCCTTGAAGTGATCAGTTGATTGTGAGATAAGGAGATTGGAAGGTGCACTTGGAGAAACATCAAGAGGAGACCAGACCAGGTTCGCAGAGCGTCAACCTACAAAGGTTGTAATTTTCAATCTTTGAATATTGAATAAAAGAATATTTTTCCTATCCCAAATGATATCTTTATGTCTTTCATTTGATTTATGCATAAAAATTTACGTCTAACCCTAATTGATGAGTAGAAATATAATTTTTGTAGCATTGTTTTCCTAAGTGTCGATGTAGGTCAGCTTTGGGAGGAGACCAACATCCAAGGAAGCTACAAAGCTTGAGGAGGTCAGCATCGAACGTTTGGACCAAAGGTACTACTTCTGACTTACTATTCTATCGCTTTATGTTCATTTGTTTGGAATGTTTGGGGTAGTGTAGGAATTATATTGTCGTTTAAGATAGTTCATAGGTCTGTCTATACTTTGAACCCTGGAATAGTTATAGGGGAATTTTCCCGCTAGCATCTCTTTCAACCGGTCGACCTCTCGCCACTAAAGAATATTTGGTTGATCCTTCCATATAATTTCTTCTCATTTATTCTGACAGTAGAGAAGAAACCATGTATTCTAGTGCTAGTGTGGTTTTATTACTCCCTATAGCCATGACTAAGTTATCCAAGGATTCTAGAAAAGAACATAATAGGCTTATACACTTCTCCTCCTTAGTGATTTTATTATCCACATATGATAACTGGCTTAAAATGGTGTTAAACGCATTTAAATGAGCAGTCGTTGAACTTCCATCACTCATTCTTAGAAGATATAGTTTATTTCTGAGAAACAACTTATATACTAGAGATTTCGACTGGTATAAGATTCCCAATTTGTCCCACAGTTTCTTGGTCAAATATTCACCTGAGACATTCAGCAATATCGAAACTGCAAGACAAAGTTGAATCGTACTTTTTTATCTTCTTTTGAGTTTCTCCCATTCTTCCCTCGACATGCATGTCGGATGGGTTCCTGGACATACCGATGTCCATTGTTCTTGATATACAAAAAGGTCTTCCATTTTAAGCTTCCAAAGCTCAAAATTTTGGCCATTGAATTGTTTTATCTCTATTCTTGAACTGCTCGCCATATTTTACCATGATATTTAACACAATTTATGACTTACAACTCCTATTGTACCTAGGGTTTAGTTCTCATATTCAATATTAGTAAATAAAGATATGATACACTCATCAAAGAAACACAACTCTGATCGAACCTAAGATCTAATACCACATGTCAGGAAATGAGAGATGCTTCCACTCTAAACCTAGCAGAGGAGAAGAAGAATTTAATCAACATAAATATTATATATAATTTTTCCTCACCCCATGCAACTTGCTTGGATGGCCTTTCCATTTCCCTATGCATACTTGAAGCCCCCTTTTCTTACCTTCCAGATCCAAAAAAACTCATTTTTCCACATATATGTGCCCTACTAGTTAGACAACAAGCGTATACGTAGGTTTCTCCACTACAGCCCGCGTACATCGGGTTTGCTTCTCAAAATTAACAAATTGAGTCAGGTTTCCATGTCACATCATGAGATCCATCATCCTTGACCTTCCATTTACTGTAAACATTCTGGATCGACCCTTCAGTTCCATTTGAAGGCTATAAATTGAGTCATATCCAAGCCATGGAAGAGGGGAGAATTAAACTTTTGAGAGCAAAGATACTCTGGAGAAATTTCACTTCCTTATTGAGTACTCTACATCCCTTTATCCTTGACAGTCTAAACTCATTGTTCAGCCCCCAAGCTCTTCCTTCTTTGATGGAGAATCTCATTGTCTCCTTTATATGAGCTTGACTTTGGTGGAGGATTGAAGTGGTGGAGGCCAAAATGGAAGGGACTTAGTTTCTCGATTCTAAGATGTGACGACACAGAAGTTTGTCACCTATATACTTGTGTTGATTATTTTAATAGAAATACTCTTTTCTCATCCAATTGATATCATGCAAATATTTGAATTATTATTCCATGAGTGTATTTGTCATGTATGTTAATGGATTATGTTTTTTTATATGATAACATTATATATTATCACCATATGCTTTTGTATCTTGGTTGGTGAGGACACGTTACAGGTATAAAGCTCCAAGTTGCATGCTCAACGGTGGTCTTCATTGAATGTCCGGACGAGGTAGGATCTTGATCTTTTCTTGTTAGGATTTAATTTATATAGCATACTTGGGATTAGATTTGATTTTTGAAGTCATTCTGGATATTGTGGTTTACCCCATGCCATAAAGAGATTTTCCTCGTAACAATAAATGCCAAAGAAATCACACAGTACACAGATATTTTACCCTGGAAACCCAAACCGAGAAAACTAGCATTCCTTGAGTGTTCTGATCCCTTGTTTTCTTATTCAATCTGAATAAAAGGTTACATGTCTAACCTTGGTCCACACCTAAGACACAATCGACATCATACCTTCTTTCATGTGCAAGAACAACCCTGTAGCCAATCCGTCTTACACCTACATGACCAACAACCTACGATTTTCTCATTATCCTTTACTGCCTTACAACACGCCTCTCTATAGGATTTAAAATAGGAAAAAACCTAAATACTTGGCGCCCAAAAATGTCTATAAATCCATGTATATTATTGGCTACAAATATCGTGAATCTTGGGATTTTGTTACAGTCGAATCCAAGTTGTATTACCAATCAACCTTCATGTAGTATTTAGTCGGTCACCACACGTCCTCCTGTCTACCTCTTATTGGTTGACCTCTTCAATTTTTTGTCGATTCCTTTACCATGTTGAACTACCTCGACCTTCGACTTCAACTATACCCGGTCGACTAACCTTGACCTTCAACTTGCTATCGATCTACCTTGACTTCGAACTTCAACCATCAGTCGATCCACCTCGACTAGACTTTCACTGCAAAGAATATAACAACCCAACATGTAGTACATAAATAATATGATCTTATTCATAGTATTTAAAACCAAGATCAACAAAGTAACGGTAAATATTCTCATGCCAATCCCTAGGGTCCTATTTCAAACCATATATGTACTTCTTTAGTTGACAGACTAGAATAGCATCCTTTTCAAAACCTATGGTTTGCTCCATATAACTTTATTTAGTGAGATCTCCATGAATATAATCATTTTTTACATCTATTTGATGAACCTCCCACCCAAAATAACCAACAAGTGAAAGAATTAGTCAAACAATATTCATCTTTGAAACATGGGAAAAGGTAATGTATTGAATGTCTTTGTATTAAGAAAAAACATTTTATACCAATAAATCATTGTGTCTCTTAAGAGCAATGAGATGTGAACTTGGTCTTGTAGACCCATCGACACTTCACCACATTATTTTCTTACAGTTGAGGAATTGAATCCCATGTTTCATTCTTATCAAGGGATGATATTATTTAGCCATATAATTATCCAATTCGGTAGACCATGTGCATCTACATATGTATCTAGATCATATGCCACTAGCACAAGTTCCAATGGAGCAACACTACTAGGTTTTTTCTAACTTATAGTTTTCCTTGAGTCATTGATGTCTCCTGCATTAGCTCTAGTAGCTTCAATTGTCTTAGAAACCCTAGGGTAGACAAGAATTGTGCAATGAATAGGTTCATGTATCAACAAATTCACCAAAGGCCCGCTTAGGGGTGTCAAAACTAGTAATTATTACATAGCTAATTATTGAATACAATTAAATGTAGGTAGATGAGTCAACTATCCAGTCAATGCTCCAATATGACACGAATTCAAACAAGTTTCTATCATAATTTCAAAAGGAAATTTTTTCATCAAATTAGAATAGGAATTAAATGTATTAATACCTAAGTTATTCTCATAAAATACAACATTTATTCTAAGAATGATCTATTATTTGACTATGTCAAACAATCTATAGGATTTTGACTCTTTAGAGTAGTTGATCACAATCCAATCATGACTCTTTGCTCCCAATTTCTTCTTGTATTCATATGAAATGTGCACATATGCAACACATCCAAACATTTTTAGTTGTCCAACTAAGGTTTTTATCCCGCTCTATTTATCGACAAGGGTCATATCACAAACAACTTTAGTCAAAATAATGCTCAGTGGATAATTTGAATAGTAAATGTATTCTTCTTAAAATCAAGTCCATAGACCTTTGGCTTGAATAAAACATTGTTCCATTTCGATGAAATTCTATTTTTTCCTTTTTGCAACTCCATTCTACTATTGTATGTGAGATACAAATCTCTGCCAAGAGATACCATGTTGGGAAATGTAATCTTCAAATATTTTACCCACATATTCTCCATCATTGTCTGATCTTAAACATTCTAAGCCATATTTATTTTATTTCAATGCCCTAAATTCCTTAAACTTCTCAAAGACATGACTATTATTCTTTAACAAATGTATCCAAGTGTTCCTATAAAATCCATCAATGAAGGTTAAAAAATACCTTGCACCTGCTAGTGATGGTTTGTTCAAGGAACATAAATCACTATGGACAAGTTCCAGTTGAGTATTTGCTCTCCAATCTTTCCTTGTTTCAAAATTTTCTTGTTTATTCTTACCAAGAACACATACTTCACATACTCCATTAGGGGGAACAAGTTTAGGTAGTCTAGTAACCATGTTATCTTTCACCATTAGTTTCAAGCTTCGGAAATTTAGATGTTTGAGTCAGTCATGCAAAACCTTTATGTGGTTGTCAGTATTAGCAATGAGTGCATTCAATCCAAAATATTTCTAGGTAAGTTCATGGAACCTATGCAGTATCTCCTTAGGATCAAGGATTTCTTGAACAATAAATTCCCAACCATTATTCACATCCTTCACAACAAATTGTTCTAGCTAGAATTCAACCCTTTTACAAGTCTAGGTAAGTTGATATATAGGCAACAAATTAGAACTCAAGATAGGTGCATGATACACATTAGTGATCATACCATTATAACACTTGATATTTCCACAACCAATAATTGTAATGATGTAATGATCTATGACAAATATTTTTTTTCAACAAATTCACTTAAGGAAGAAAGGAAAGAAACATATGTATCCATATGTTGTGTAAAACTAGATTAGACTATCCACTCACTTTGTGAAGTGTGAGAATGCAAGGCCTGAGAAGTACTAAAAAAATGTGTATTTATCTTCCTTACCTTCTACAAGTTGGTGCTAATAATTGGTTGATCGTCTAGTTGACACATATCTTTTGGGGTTCCTAATGTTCTCTTCCATATCTCTATTTTTCCTCCAACGAACCTTCTTTATATGTCCCAATTTTCTACAATAGTAATAGGTTTTCTTATTTCTACCTTTCTTGGTTGAAATCTTCTCATCATTCTTCTTCTTTACATTTTTGTCAATGTATTTGATTGGTATCTCCTAACTACCTTTTCAGCCTCTTTCTTTATAGTTTTTTCATTCTCTTCTTTTCAGGAAAAAAATAGTTTGATTGTAGTGCCCCATTTTGATCTGATTGTTCAAATAGACTAGAAATTATTGTTTGAGGCCATCAATTTACACATGACCCGGTTATTTGACTAATATTGTGATGATGAAACTTAAACTTTTAAACTATCTAATTGAATTTAAAATGATGATGACTGATTTAGTTTATTTAAAATTTTAAAGGATAACATAAATGATTTATATGTGCATTAATATGACACAAATGGTGATATTGATTTATATGATTTGGATAAATTGAAATGAAAATGTTAGACACGTTAATTTGTGGGCGCTACTAATAGTTTACATAGTGTGACAAGGAACCACAAGGTTGCATTAATACGGGATTGCATCAACATTATATTGGACTTTGGATTGACTCATGGAAATGTTAAGTTATGTGATTATATTATATTTTGAGTTTTTTTTATGAAATTATTAATTCATTGATTGTGGTTTATGTGGGAACATTGAACATGCTTGTCAATTGGTCCACATATGGGTAATGGGGTTGTATGGAAGCATATTGAGTATCACAAAGAGAGGAAGAGTAGTTTTCTTGTTTCCACTTACCAGCACTCCTTCCCGTAGCCTAAGTTGAAAATATAGGGATGATTTTACTTCAAGGTTTCCCGTTGTTGTGAGGGTATGTCAGGGTATTTTTAAGGATTCAAATATTATACCTATGTATAATATTCTAGGAGAATATTTTGGTTTGAAAAATCGTACATACAAATATGTAGGAAAATATTCAATAAATAAAATTATAATTTACTATTAAAACTAGTACATTTTTGGTGAATATTATTAATTTAATCATACTTATGTAAAAAAATTGGTAATTTTTTAACCAAATTGGTGAACTGTTTTTCCAGAAAAAAAAAAAAATAAATAAATAAATAAAAAATAAAAAATAAAAAATAAATAAAAAAAAATATTGTGAATTTTTTCCCCTAAAAAACACCCTAGGGTAGGAAATGGATTTGGTCACTCACAAGGATTAGATGACGAGTTCACAATAATGTGATACCTTTCTCTTGAATGACTATTAGTTTCTCAATAAAGGGAAACAAATATGAGTTAACGGGGTCTTCACTGTTGTACCATTTCGCCACTAAGAAAAGTTGGATACTTGAAGTACATGTGAATCACGACACCTTTAGAAATACAATAAGGTAATACTTAAAGGACATGAGATACATGGTACCATTGGTATCATTAATGAATTATGAATTTTTATAGTGAAAATAAAGTCGAATTGAAAAGTATCAAAGGGAATTACTTTAACATGCATTTTTATTTAATTAGAAAACAATTACACAATATGCATTATACTTAGAAAAGAAAGATTAGGTTAAATTATAGTGGAATAAATGAATATATGGGATCAACTAGTATATCATAACATGAGAGAAAATACAATTAATTAAAAGTATTAAGAAGAATAAATATAGTTAGAAGAATGTGCATGAAATGAAAATAAGTCAAATTTTAATTTGAAAACACTAACTACTAGTGCACCCTTAAGCCAATTTAGAGGTGACATAGGAATAAGAATTCAAATTCGAATTGAAGAGTGGAAAAATAAAAGTGGATAGGGAGAAGTTAAAGTGAACTAATAAATAATTAAGACTAGTAACTCCATGTGTAACCTCTAAAATAGGAAGTCGTGAGAAGATCAAGGGAACACCTAGGAGTGCAAATAGGAAATGTGGGAGTTGAGTGAGGATAATTCATTATTTTATAAATTTAAATAGGTAATTACATGTGCACTTGTGCATATGCGTGACATATGGATGGGTGAATATTAAGTAAATGGTCATTAAGTAAAATATATTTTTGCATGGGTTGTACAAGTGACATGGGCCACAAAAACTATAAAACGAGAACTTGGACTATGAGCAAAGAATTGTCTTCACCCTAATGATGAATGGATATCATAATGCTAAAATAAATTTTCATTTGTATTTGTTGAGAGTTTGATCTATTGAAATTTATTGAGAAGTGGAGATTCTTCTCAAGCTTGATAGATTATTTCTTCTAATCATATTGCTAGCAAGATACTTTTCCATACAACCCCATTGCAACTCAGGGGTCCTTAGGGAAGGAGAGTACCCAAAGGAGTTGTAGGGAGGTTAAATAGTGGTTCATTCAAAAATAAACAAGTTGATGCCAGGACTTACCTCACTTTTCAAGTTTAGAAATCAAATTATATGGTTGATAGTAACCCTTTTTAATATTATATTGTATATTTCTATTATTCATTTTATATAAATGATTATTATTGTTGTAGTAATTATTTGAAGTTACGAGATTTAAGAAATGAAAATAGACATATTATGAAATGTATTTATCTGTCATTAGCTCAATTTGTCATTATCGGCCCAAGAAGAGCTTCCATTCAAGTTGTAATTTGTCAAGTTGTAATTTTATTATAGTTGTAATAGATTGTATATTACCAAGCATTTTTTATTATTATTTTTTATATTAGTTTCTACAATAGTAAGGTTTAAATTTGTAGTGTACATTACCAATCTGTTTGAATTTATAGCTATATGTTAGTTTTCTTTAAAAATAAAAAATAAATGTGCATGGTATTATTGTTTTGTTTATGCATTGTTGATTTCCCCTTACTCTGACACCTAGGTACTTTGTTATCTAATGATTTCATGGCTGTAAATTAAATTAGTAACTCACAAAATAAAAATGACTTGATGGAATATTCAACCCAAATAAAGATAGTGGAAGCAATATTGGAAACCAAAACCTCATACACAATACAAAAATATATTCTTCCCATCAACTAAGCTTTTCAAATAAATTCAAAGCTTACAAGGGCTCACGTACTTGGGAAAATTGGCCACGGAGAAATATTGAAACTATAGACAGTATCTGCAAACCCTAACAATCTCTTATGCCACCGTATGACCTATGTTTTTCATGTTTCCCAAGATATGCATGCCTTTACTTAAGAAAACCCATGTATATGCATCTATCTCCATTGAAACTAGCATGCATGCACTCAAAGAATGCATGAAAAACTTTGTACGACACGACCTTGTTGTTGTGGCTCCAATCTATTGAAACTCACTTGTGATTGCCTCTATTCTCTCTTCTCCCTGACCTGATATATACATGGAATTCCTTCTCCACCTATCCAATATATCCTTGAATCACGGTCCTTTGTTATCCAGCCATTGAGCAAAATTTCTTATTTTCTCTCTCAATGTAAGCAAAAGTCATTCTTTGCTTCTACACTCTCTAATGGCTCCACACTAGAAAAAATCCTTATTTTCTATCTATGTGTGAAAAGAATCTTCCTTCATCACCCTAGTCTTGCTTTTATAATATTGAGTTATGACCTAACCCCAATATCCAAAGTGATTGATTGTTGAGATTACTTCTCACCTCACTTGAGATCAATGGTATTACTTAATTCACTAATGTTAATTTTAGCATTTCCTTAAATAAAACTCAACTCAATAATAAAATTAATTTACCTTAATAATTCCTTTAATCAAAGTAAAATATCAAGGAAGAAGAATTTGGATGACTTCCACACAGCTAGACACTTAGACCTATGCAGAAGTACTTGTTTGATGCTACCAAAATCAACATCCCTTTTAGCGAGGAAGGTACTTCTCTAAGAGCCACCTAGAACTAGTTCTCCCTCCATTCGTGGAAAAATATCCTACACATAATCCTACCCCATGGAATTCCACCAATATTGGTGATCTATTACTTCCTGAACACTAGAATGCTCGAAAACAATGATGCTACTCATTAGTGCCTTGAAGTTTGGAAAATTTTCTAGAGGCCTGCTCTCCCTGACTATGCTTCTAGAAGCTTCAACTTTCTCCTGTGCATCCCTCAATGTCATATTGTACCAACTAGATCTCCCGACAGAACTAGAATTAACTAACTCCCTCTTCCCATATGAAGTTTGAGTCCCCACACTGGAAGTTTTTGAACTCTTCTCTTCCTTTGGCTTCTCACTTTTTGGAGCCTTTTGCTCCTCGTCCTCTATCACTGACATCGATCGATGATCCAAAATGACCCCCTTTTATCCTCTTACAAGCTTTCCCTGCAACATGTATAACCTACCCTCTCATAACCCAGTTCTCATTTTTGTGTCATGGATAGCTTCCTCTAGAAGTATGAGTACTTTCCCTCTCTGAAAAGTTACGGAAAAACCCTCTCCTCCAAAACTAAAACTGAGAGAAAGTTCTTCTTCAATTCTGGTACATAAAGCACATACTAGGCCTCTAACAAACCTCCTGACTCAAGTTGAAGCATGATAGTTCCCTTTCCCTTTCCTTCATACTTGGCATAATCACCAAGCTCCACATGGGTCCATGAGTACTCTCTTAAACTGTTGAATAGCTCCCATTCTTCTGTCATATTTTTTTCCACTGAGAAACAACCAACTCCTACAACCTAACACCTTTTTCACTATTGTATGAACCTATACCTACAAATTTTTTAGAATTGTACACACTTGTCCTCACTACAACCTGTGTATGTATGCACGTGTTCCTTCTACATCATGTGTATGTATTTGCATGTTCCTTTGGCACCCCGCATATGTATGCACCTTTCTACATTGTATCCCACTTAATGTGTACAACTATGAAACTCTGCTCCAAACTCATGGACCTTCATATGCTTTTACCTTCTATTTCTATAATGCCAAAATATATCCTTTCTACCAGATGTTTCTATTGCTACCCCCTTTTCATTTGGATTGATCATATCTCTAGGTGAAAGTCCTTCTTCAACCTTTATGAGATATGTTTGAGAAAAAATCCTTCTTTTATCTCTCTATGAGACTCTGAATCTCATAGATCTATTATTCATTGAGCTGGTCTCTAGATAAAACTCCTTCTTTAACCTTAATGTTGAGATCCTCTTAATTCACAGTCCTTCATTGCTCAAGCACTCAATGAATTTCACTATTGAAATTGCCTCTGTACAACCTGTATGATCATGTACGTGGTTGTTCCTACTAAAAATAACATGTGTACATGACTTTCCTTACTAAAACCTATGTATGTACGTGAATGTTACCACTGCAACTCGCATATATCTTAGTACTCTTGAAAAAACAATTTTTACCTATGTACGATTTTTCCCCAGAAATCCTTCCTTCGATTTATGCCTAATGGTTTATAGATATGCTAAGATCTCTCGCAGATCTGATAGATGTGCTACAAAAGAAAGGGGATCTGTGTTTGGTCCTTTAAACACCCACCATGGAACTCCTGATCCAATACATCTATTGTTGTAACCCTAGATCTACACTAGATCTATCTTCTAGTCACTAAAATCTAATGGATCTGTCATTGTGAAACCTGAAATTTGGCTCCCTCTTAGAGACAAAGTTGTGATACCATGTTGATTTTCCCTTACTCTACACCTAGGTACTTTGTTATCTAGTGATTTTTTTGTTGTAAATAAAATTAGTAGCTCAAAAAATAGAATACACTTTCTATAATATTCAACTCAAATAAATATTGTGGAAGAATGTTGGCACCCAAACAAACTAAGTTATACGCGCTCATTCAAATTTTTGTACGCGACATTCTAGTTTTTCACACGCCTAAGATAAATGCACGAAGAAGGACAAGAAGTGTGTGATGGATTGAGTTTGATATTGCGCACCAAGCCTAAAATTCTACCAAGTGCATGCCATTCTTAGTTTTGAGGCACGCTAGAAATCAAGAAACTGCATGTTGGAATCAAGAAAGAAATCATCAAGAAATATTCTCAAATGATTATGACCAACAACACAAAGAATCATGGAACTAAAAAAATATGATTTGGTGAGGTAGTTAATATATCCCTGATTCCAAAATGCTACGTGGACTGCAGGCAGGTTCTAGAAGTGTGCAAGGTATTTTTTCAGTAGAATGAGTGGAGCAGAGAAGAATGAGACATAGCTCCCAAGTAGAGAAAATTGTAAAAGGAATTAGTGACATTGGAGATAGAGTTAGAATATTAGAGAGTTAAACACTCACATAGAAGATTCATTGAGTTGTTGTGTGTCAAGCTCACTCTGAGCCTTTGTAATACTATAATTCTTCTGAATATAAGTATGAGTCTAAGGTCTAAGGAATGTGCAAGGCATAGTATGTTGTAAATATTGGAAATTATCTAAAGGAGAAATGAAACTTTGCGGTTGTTGAATCTAGTTTGATTTATGTATGCTTGTGTGTTATGGAATGGAAGGAATAATAAATATGCAACATTTTGTATCTATTATATGTCATTCATGTGTTATTTGGATATGTGTGTATTGTTTTACTTAATGATAAATAGTAAGTTGAGGTTAATGGAGTGCACGAATTCCATCTCGAATGGATACATGTGTGTTTAATCCTTCATCCCTATCACAATACTAGATGGTCTTTGTGATCCTCATTGCATATTGGGTGATACCTTCTTCGGCCTTGGATGAATATTGATATGCCAATGCTTTGGGGGTTTTTTTTGTCAACTCTAGATGAACCCTGGGTCTAAACTCCCCAACACTAAGAAGGAGGCACACAAGAATGAAGAAACACCAAAAAACGGTTCCATTGTCGGGACATGAAAGTCTTGTAGGGAAGAATGAAGGAAAGAGATGAGGTGGTATATGTCTCAAGAAGAAATTCAAGACTATCTAACTGCAAAGGAGAATGAGTTTTCATAGCGATAAACTTAATCTCTTATATAGAATGTGAAGATATGGAAATATAAGTATCTCTACACTAATATGCATGAGATTTTCTTTGTTGAATTTCCTTTTCTATTATATGAATGGATGAAAAGGAAAACTACTACGAATTCTAATGTATGGCCTTTAGAACCAGTGTTTTGGGATAAAGCCACACTTGATAGATTGAAAGTGTTGGAAAATAAGTGGACTCGAGCTATTGAGTTATGGTTTGCTCAAGTAAAAGAGGGATATGTTATTGATTTTTTTGTGGAATACATTGATTCTTTCAATGAGGCTAAAAGAAAGTTCGCAGAAGGTCTGAGGAAATGAATGTTAGAAGATATTCTACTCTAGATAAATATGTTGTTCATAGAGCAAGGGTTGATGCACATCGATCCTGATAAAATGGTTGAGTAAACTACCCTAGCATTGGGGGGGTTGCAATGATGGGGGAAAGTGAGAGAGGAAATGGATCTCTTAAGGAGGATCTAGAAAATTTTTATATGAGGTGAGGAATAGGATGGACCCAGGAGAGAAGAGAAGAGAGAGAGTCGAGAGATACGCAAGAAGAGTTGAGCTAAGAAGGAAAGTAGAGCAGAGAGGTGGAAAATAGAGAGCAAGGGGCGTGCGATGAGGAGTCACACCCAAGATGAAGAGAAAAGAGGTCTCACCAGGAGGAAGTCTGGAAGAATACGGTGTGCCAGAGTGGAGCACATGCACATAGAGATCCATGAAGAGGCATAGTGTTGAGAGTAGGGTGTCCAACGGGGATACCATTAGTAGTGGTAATGGTGTTTCCAGGGGCCCAGGTGACAAATTCCAAACCCCTTGGTTGTTGCAGAGAGCCACAACCTCATAATACAATGAGGCATAAAGTAGAGGTGTGGGAGAAGAAGAGGAAGATGGAGGATCCCCTAGTGGTGGGGGAGAAGAATTGGAAATTGTATATGGTCTTGTGCAATTGCAAGTAGGAAACTCTATGGGTCCCCTCATAAGAAATGTCAAAAGGATATGGACTTACCCCCCCTTTGAACCACCCCCCTTGCACATTTGAAATCAAGAATAAAGAACAACATATAGTGAAGAAATTCGAGTATGAGACAGAGTAGAATAAGATAGAAGAGAAGAGAGGAATGAAGAAGAAGACAAAGACAGTGTCACTTCACCTAGAGGAGTATCAGTAGCGAGGAGTTTTTCAATCAACAGTCAGATCAGAGAATTTGGTTTGAGAGTGATGATGGTGAATCAGGATAACACCCTGAGGCTACGAGTGTTCCATGGAATGGGTAAAGATGACATGGAACAATACTAGTTCATGTGTGAAGAAATATGGTCTATGAATAGGATCACAAATGAAGCAGAAAGATCACACAGCTGAAAACCACATTCAAGGATAGAGCCTTGACGTGGTACATGAAGTAAAATCACACTGTACCAATTGGAAATAAAACATATCTAATGGAGATAAAAGAGATTTACTGAAGGAATTCCAAAATCCCAAGTTTGAATCTCAGTGTATCATTGAGATCAAGGAGATTAAGCAACAACAAGGAGAAACTGTGTAGGATTATGACCAGTAGTTCAAGTTTTTATTGGATAGGTTGACTTTCCAAATCCAGGACGTCCATCATAGAGAGTGGTTTATTTTGGGGTAACTTTACCATATCCAAGTCCCGCTCACCCAACAGAAGGTGTCGAATCAACCAGATACCATAGAAATTGCAATGCGCCTAGAAGATACAACAGGAGGGGAAAAGTTGTCAACAAAATTGGCATAGGTGCAGTCACAAATGGCCAACCTAAGGATGTAGTTGTAAGATATGGAAAAGATGAAATTCATGCATGAGCATGGTTGGTGTACCACATATCACGCTAAGGGGAATCATAGCGATGAGTGCTCTGTACTTATGAATTATGTGGCGATGAGTGCACTGAGACCATTCCCAATAGGATAGATGGAATGGTATGAGATATGTTGAAAGTGGGGCCATGTACCACATCATTTCCCAAGTTTACATAAGTATAAAAATACACACCATACTCTATTTTGTGATTTATGTAAATATGTGGGACAAGATATCAATAACTAACGATCACTCTAGATGATGCAAGACAATACCTGCGATGCATTCTGGGTACAAGAAGAATAGAAGGGTAGTTATCGTGGAAGCACTAAGAAAGGAGGATACCAAGGAGGTCTCAAAGGAGGATATAGGCGCGTTCATAGTTGGGGATATGGCGGAGGGGGAGGTAGACCTCCCACTTATTTCAATTGTGGAGAAATTGGCCATGTATTAAGGTTTTGTACCAACCTACACATGTTTTGTGCATATTTTTATAGTCCTGAACATCGCATGGAGGACTATCTCGACTTAGTGATGAAGTAAGAAGAAAATAAGATGCATTTCAATATGGTGCATGCAAAGCCACCCAAAAATAAGAATAAAGATGAAGAAGTCAATGTGTAACACCCTGTTTCCCCCAAATTGTAAATATAACTGGACTGTCCAAGGACTATGGAAAACTCATAAGTATGAATATGTGATGTAAATGGACCTGCAGGAAGAGGTCAATGAATGTGAATAATATTTTGAATTTATTGCAGGACTGCTGAGAGGGGATGTGCATAAAAGAGACCACGATGGAAGTGGAAGGCTCCTGAAAAGGTGGCGTTAACTTCCACCCTATACCGTATTTGGACTCCACTGGCCCGGAAAACCAAAAGCGGCTCGTTGGCCCTGAATTTTAATGCCTTGCAGGCTGGTAGGTTGATGGCTTGATGAGGGATGGGGAGGTAAACCGCCGGTCCGTAGAGCCATCATGACTGACCAGCGCGAGGGTAATCGTGCCACACGCAACCTCGCGAGAGGATAAGGCGTATGGAAGAAGCGATTAAGGGGGAAAACGCGAGGGGAACTCTGGAAATTTTTACGCAGAGTGAGTGATAGCAGGGAGGGAGGATTGCAACCTTCGCTCCTGGTCACTGCCAGACGGGGAGACGCAGTCTCAGAACATCGTGGTCTCAGCTCGGGGTGGCTAGTGGTAAATCCATTGGGAGTCCCTGAGCCTACGGTTGGGTGGAAACGAGCACCCCTCTCAGCAGTTGCACCCATTTCTGAAATCATTTCTGATAAGTGTTTTGTTTACATATTGCTTTTTGAAATTCCTAGAATGATACATATATGTAAATGCTCATAGACCTGTGAAAGTGTAAATGATTCATGTGTAAGAATGTCTGTGCAATGTTTTGGATAATGATTAATAGGCATATGCTTATAATAGAGGAAGCCATGCATGACTTACGTTGATAAACTGAATCTAATTATGCCCAGGCTGAACTATGTTAGGCATCTAGCCCATTCTCGGGAAGTTGCTTCCCCTCACCCATATCCAGGAAAGCCCGGAATAGATCTCTTGTAGAGATTCCCTTCTTGGAAAGGTTTACCTAGTACCTAGAATATGAACTTGAAGGTGCAAGTCTCAATAACCCTGTACGAGGGGGAACGATCCTCTTAGGAACCCAAGATGATAGCTT
>ML785933.1:542774-560464 GCA_009831015.1 Picea engelmannii
GTCCCTTCGAGGTCCTCTATGGTAGACAGTGTAATACTCCAGTCAACTGGAGTAATCCTGTAAATAGGATTTCTATTGGACCCGATATGTTGAAAGAAATGGAACAGCAAGTGACTCAGATAAAACAAAATCTGAAGGCCGCTTAGAGCCGACAGAAAAGCTACGCTGATCAAAAGAGAACTCCAAGAGAGTTCAAAACAGGAGACCATGTATATCTCAGAATTAAGCCCAGAAGGAGCTCCTTGAAAATGGGAGCTTGTGCCAAATTGGCACCCCGGTATTGTGGACCCTTTGAGGTTCTAGATAGAGTGGGACCTGTAGCCTATCGGCTAGCACTTCCTCCCACAGTAAAAGCACATAATGTTTTCCATGTTTCATTATTAAAGAAATATGTACATGATGCTAATCATATAATTGATTGGTCTGTGATCCAGGTGGAACCGGAGGGAGAATTCCTGCCAGAACCCCAATGCATATTGGATAGAAGGGAAACCCAACTCTGGAACAGAACCATTGCACAGGTCAAGGTGCAGTAGAAACATTTTGGCCCAGATGAGGCTACATGGGAAATGGAGGATGCCATGAGACAGGCATATCTGATTTTGTTTATTTATGTACATGTAATTCATGTTAGTAGCTAAGAACATCGAGGACGATGTTCCTTTTTAAGGGGGAGGGAATTGTAACACCCTGTTTCCCCCAGATTGTAAATATAACTGGACTGGCCAAGGACTATGGCAAACTCATAAGTATGAATATGTGATGTAAATGGACCTGCAGGAAGAGGTCAATGAATGTGAATAATATTTTGAATTTATTGCAGGACTGTTGAGAGGGGATGTGCAGAAAAGAGACCACGATGGTGGTGGAAGGCTCCTAAAAAGGTGGCGTTAACTTCCACCCTGAATGAATACCGTATTTGGACTCCACTGGCCCGAAGAACCAAAAGCGGCTCGTTGGCCCTGAATTTTAATGCCTTGCAGGCTGGTAGGTTGATGGCTTGATGAGGGATGGGGAGGTAAACCGCCGGTCCGTAGAGCCATCATGACTGACCAACGCGAGGGTAATCGTGCCACACGCAACCTCGCGAGAGGATAAGGTGTATGGCAGAAGCGATTGAGGGGGCAGGCGCGAGGGGAACTCTGGCAATTTTTACGCAGAGTGAGTGATAGCAGGGAGGGAGGATTGCAACCTTTGCTCCTGGTCACTGGCAGAGGGGGAGACGCAGTCTGAGAACATCGTGGTCTCAGCTCGGGGGTGGCTAGTGGTAAATCCATTGGGAGTCACTGAGCCTACGGTTGGGTGGAAACGAGCACCCCTCTCAGCAGTTGCACCCATTTCTGAAATCATTTCCGATAAGTGTTTTGTTTACATATTGCTTTTTGAAATTCCTAGAATGATACATATATGTAAATGCTCATAGACCTGTGAAAGTGTAAATGATTCCTGTGTAAGAATGTATGTGAAATGTTTTGGATAATGATTAATAGGCATATGCTTATAATAGAGGAAGCCATGCATGACTTACATTGATAAACTGAATCTAATTATGCCCAGGCTGAACTATGTTAGGCATCCATCCCAGTCTCGGGAAGTTGCTTCCCCTCACCCATATCCAGGAAAGCCCGGAATAGATCTCTTGTAGAGATTCCCTTCTTGGAAAGGTTTACCCAGTACCTGGAATATGAACTTGAAGGTGCAAGTCTCAATAACCCTGTACGAGGGGGAACGATCCTCTTAGGAACCCGAGATGGCAGCTTAGGGAAGGAATATCGAATCTATGGATGGGAGTACGTCGGGAATCCACAATTTCCCCACGACCGTTGGATTAGTAGGAGAAGGTAGGGTGTTAAAGGCTTTACCACCTGATTTTTCCCGTGTCTCCACGGGTAATGAAGAATCTAGGGCCGTTAGATCTGAAC
The DNA here is from genome assembly GCA_009831015.1 of Picea engelmannii. Classification (NCBI taxonomy): domain Eukaryota; kingdom Viridiplantae; phylum Streptophyta; class Pinopsida; order Pinales; family Pinaceae; genus Picea; species Picea engelmannii. The sequence goes on from ML785933.1 coordinate 544,697, forward strand.
AGAGATCCGGACAACCATCGGATTTGCGGAAGTTACGCGGAGGGTAAGTCCTCGTGGATAGGAGGAGAAATCGACGGTCAGGATTCACAGAGGAAGATTGCGAAATCCCGTCAGCCGTTAGATCTCGGGAAAGTTGCGCAGGGTTTAAGTCCTAGTATGCAGACGAGGAGTCTCGGAAGATTCATCGAGATATCAGAGTCATCGGGGTTTGAAGGTCAAGAGAATCGAGACCTTGTAGGTCACAAAATCTCGAGAAAGGATCCTAGCCGTTGATATCGGCAGGACACGCGTCAGACATCAGGACAGGAGTTGGGATTTAACCCATCGGGGATTCCAGGAGTGAAGAGATCGTTGCATCAGGATTCGCGATCCGCAAAATCCCGATAAGCTCAGAACTGTCCATCAGCAGGGACACGTGTCGGAAGATCCGAGGAAGTCATGAATCGAAAAATCGAGGTTCCTGGAGGCAAGAACCTCTTGCATGTTGGAATTGCGATTCGCGATATCCCGACGAGAGCTTTGAACCGTCCACCGGTGAGGACGTGTGGCAAGAGATCCCGAAGAGTCGGAGTTTGGACATCGAAATTTCCGGAAGCAAGAAACTCTTGCAACTTGAAGTCGCGATCCGCGATATCCCGACGGGAGTTTTAAACCGTCCATCGGCAGGGACACGTGTCAGAGGATCCCTAGGAGTCAGGGTTCGGCATTTCGGGGTTTCCAAAGACAAAGGAATTGTTGCATCAGAAATCGCGATTTCGCGATATCCGATATAGCGACGGGAAAGTGGTGATGTGGAGGAATAAATTCTCACGTGCATCGGGGATCGGTATATCGGGGTTCTCGGTGACGAGAGAATTAGTGCCAGAGAAGTCGCGAAACTCCGAAACGCGACGGCCCCACTGTAATAGTGTTGTAGTGGAGGACAGATGTCACCCATATCAGGGATCGGGACTTGAAGAGTTTCGTGAACTGGTGCAACGGGAATCGCGATATCCCGATACGTGATTTCCCGATCACCACAGGAGTGTGGGCCATAGGCGCCAGAGTGAAGGACAGGTGGCGTTGGGGATTTGTGAATCTTGAAATTCTTGGTATCCAGATTCGCGAACTCGCAACTTCGATACACCGAGGGAGGACAGGTGTCAAAGGGTCAACCCTCGCAGGAGTCAACACCAAGTGGCATTGGGGATCGGAGGATCGGAGATCCTGAGAACGTAAGTTCTAAACACTTCAAACCCGCGAAGTCTGAAACTCCGACAGAGGAAAGCACGTGGTCTCATGGACTAGAAGGTCGCATGAGAACGGAGTTAGCCTGGAGAGCTAATGCGCTAGGGGCATATCGGGGATCGGAGAATCGCGAGTTCTGAGGACTCGTGAATTACGACATTGGAAACCCCGAAACTCTGATAGGAGTAGCCTCGAAAGGAGGTAAGGCCACAGTCACAGAGGCAGTGGACCACAGGCTTGGCCTGGGGAGCTAATGCGTAAGGAGCGTGTCGGAATTCGGAGGATCGCGAGTCTTGGGGGTGAATGAATTTTGACATTAGAGACCCCGTAGCCCTGATGGGAGTTATGACTATGGTCATATAGAGGAGGCCATGCAACCAAGAGCTTAGCCTAGGAGGCTAACTGGCATTTAAGCGAGTCGGGATGGTTGAAAACAGAAATCCTGACGGAAAGGAACATAAGACCACGGTTATCTATAGAGAGTCGAGTAGGTAAATAGAAGACCTGCGACTCGGGGATTGGCATTTTGCTGCTACATGCTCCGGGGATTCTCATTATTGAGAGATCAACCAAAAATTTTTGATTTATGGTAGTGGGTATGTTACACAATGTTTGGGTAGTAACCCGAGGAGGAGAAAAGATAGGAGTAGACTTTGAGCATGGTGAGGGATCAGATCAAAAGCTGGAGGGGAAGATCACAAAGGTAGCACATCCCCCTCCTAAGTTCGATGTTTCCCAGCAAAATAAGTTCATGCACAATTTGTAGAGGGATATTGAAGAAGAATGAGCATAAGAATATTTGCAGCGCGCAACATAGAGATCACTCGAGGAGGCTCATATTCGTGAAGAAGTGAAACAGATGATATAGAGGTTGTTGGAGGAAGCTCAGATCCATGAAGAAGTACATAGATCTCTAGAAGAGGCTCGTGGATGGGAAGAGTTGTAGCGTGTGATGCAAAGATGCTTGGATGAATCTCGCATGCATGAAAAAAACACATCGCGTGACGTAATTTTCATTGGAAGAAGCTCGCAGAAAAAATGAGTTGTGATCCACTTAGCATATAGTGCATCAAGAACACCACGTAGTGTGCGCATAAGTATTGCATGACTTGGGTCGTGAAGAAGATACAGAAGACCAAGTAATTGCTTATGTTTTTGTTTGTGACTGCTCAATTATCCTGATGCTACAAACAAATGGACACAAATTCCAGCTACCTGCATGAGGGAACAAGGAGTGGAGGAAACCATATCATCCCCTCTACAAGAAAGAGATATGTGCCAAGTCAATAATAAAAAGTGCACAGGGCGTGAATTCAATATGACAGTGGAGCTTGGTGGCTATGACATGGATGGAGTCATGTTGGATCTTGGTTTCGATGTGAATATTTTACCCAAGAAGTCCTAGGAGGTGATGGGAAAACCAAAATTAGTTTGGTCACCCATTCAATTTCAGTTGGCGAATCAATACAATATCTACCCCATAGGACAACTGGAGCAGGTGGGAGTAAATATAGAAGAGGTAAAAACAAAAGTTGACTTTGAGGTCATAGATATTATGGATGAATCTGACCCATACCATGCATTGTTGGGAATTGATTGGGCCTTTGACAATAATGTAGTTCTAAATTTGAAGAAGAGGTTGATGTCCTTTGAAACTTATACCATGTGTGTGGTTGCACCTCTGGATCCATATGGAGATAGACACAATTATTCAGGGGATGAGGATGCGCAGAGAACAGCTATTGAAAACATCTATAAAATGACAGGGTGCAGGGAGGACTACATCAACCCCACCGCAGATGGAGAAGTGCCAAGTATTATGACACAAATTTTGAAGATGCCATGGAAAGGTGGTAGCATAAGTTGTATGAGGTCTCCACAAGGAGGTGCATGCATATCTCCGCAGAGGAGTGTGAGGAATAATTTGGATCCTATCGGTATGATGGCTCGGAACCATTAAACACATTTATTACCTAGATATAGCATATTTATGAACATCACAGGGCTCGTGCACTTGACATAGTACTTGTAGGAATTCTTGCATGATGGTGGGTTGCACATCGGGAACCTTATCATGAATGGGAAGTTGTCGAAGCATCCATGTGAGAAAGGTTTGGACTCGATATGGATATTTTTCACTGCATTTATTCTTATGAATGGCGGTGGATAAACACGCATCAACACCAAACATGCCATGGAAACGTAAAAGGCATGTGTGGGCCACTCAAAAAGAGGGTTTCCCTCTTAGAACTTGGGTTTTCCACAACACATCTCAAGGAGTCGCATGAGAAAGAAATGGATTCCATTACAAATTATGTGACCGAGGAAATAACATCAGCTCGCCCTACCACAACTAACCCCATTGAGAAAACAGACGAATCCCCTTGGAATCACACAATCTAGGATTCTCAGTGGACAAAACAAGTAGGATGGATACGGGTGAATAGGAATTACATCCCACTAAGGATCACTCTGATCAAGTAACCAAGGGGGACCCACGTCGAGGCGCATAGGAAACATGCACAATGGTGTACCTATCACAATCAAGGATCTACAGTCCTAGGCTTCTCCTGAATTAAGACAACGGTATTTCTATTATACGGTTCCTGAATGAAAGAATCATTAACAGGACCTTCAACAATAAATGCTACGACCTCCCTGGAGCTCATACATGTTTGGCAGTAAAATCAGTCATTGTGTGCCATTAATGCACAAGGATTGATACAGGTCATGAATCACGAACGAAGATGAAAGCGACTCACGTAACTTCTAATCATTTATATATTCTTGGAAATTCTAGAGAAGGATATATTCGAATAACTAGGAAGACAGTGACGGTAACCCTACGACACTCTTAGTTCTGAACAAACCCTTGCACACCTCCTAGTTGTCTTGTAGTACCCTCTTGGTAACTTTCTATTTTAATAATTAATGTTATTCAACTCAATACATACTTTCCTCCATATATAAAATGTGGTTCCATAATCTTAGTCGGAAGGGCACAATAGTAAACATGAGTGGAAGTATCCGCATTTTTTTTCCAGCAGTAGCTTTCCATAGAACCCCGCCAAAAAAATTATTGTGGCTTCGTCAAGAAAACCACATCATCAGAATATATCCAGGGTTTCCATGAACTTTCAAGAAATAGAGAAGGCATTACCTTGGAATGCGAGTTTCACAGATTCCTGAATAGAGAGAGTGCAGGATTTCTAGTTCATCAATTACAATGTCTGCGGCATCGCATAGTTTCTCTCCTTGGCCTTCCACCATTATTCCTGCATTGTTTGAAGTGAAGATGGTAAGTTGTTAGTTCTCACCCAAGTGTGATTCCAACCCCTTCAGTAAGTCGACATTCTCCCTCTTATTGACTACCCTCATTTTGGGCATAGCGGGATTGTCACCTTGTGTGTCTGTCTTTTACTTACCCACCTACATGGTGGGTACTTGTGGCTAGGGAGGAAGTATATAGTTAATGAAGAAAAAAAATTATGTGTTACCAACCTACCCATGCATGATGATGAGCTACAAAAATCCTTAGCCGCTAAATATGCTGCAAAAAATGAGATCTACAACACATACAATACATGTCATGGTCGACATGGGGTACTCATTTTAGAAATAAATGCCCGGTTGGTTTGCTTTTCTACATAGCTGATAGAATACAAAATCCTGCACAATTGTACAAAGGAGGAGTGCCCATTCGGGGTAGTCATCGCAGCTAAATGGTGTGTACCCAGTGTTTAGATGGCTTGGGCTCAATATGTAATGAATGAATTCATTGATAATTTGTTAGACGCCCAAAAATCAAGGAAAGAGCTTCATTATAGTTGGATTCTACTGCTTCTCCCTATGGTTCTTTGGAAGCCCCCTCTAGGCTTTGAACGACCTGTTGGAAGTAGGTCTACCTTTAAAGATCCCTAATTCTTGTGATTGCATGAGAGAAAAGATCCTCGCGCCAAATATTCCAACGACGAGTTGCTTCATATTTGGTACCAACAGCTAATCCAGGAAACTACTTTGCAAGAGCACATCACATGCACCCTCATGGACAGGTATGATGGCTACCTTTTATTTGAATGTATTTTCCATGCGTGTTCACCTATCCCTCTGATTATCAGGGCATTGCAATGGCACCCCTCCCATTATGAATTACAGAAGAATAAATTAAATAAGATATGGTTGAATGGCCCGCTCATCTCCAACCACTTCCCACTGAAAACAATGATACTCTAGAAACACGCACTAAGCTTAATCAGGACCAACATAATGTTGAATTTGCGTGGAAGCAAGCATAGTGCATGATCCCCCGGGGCAGGGGTTCCAATAATGATATGATCGACAAGCACTCTTGGGATCCCCATCCCATGCAGCTGCATGCACAAGCTACCCTAGTTGGGGAAAAGCAACAACTAACCGACCCATTCGTCTGTAGTACTATTCCCTCCACACAAGAGGGTCCAGTCCAGATGGTATTAGGCATTGCCACATTAATAGATTCCTTAAAATGCTAATTGTTGCTACAACAAAAAGTGAATTGAGAGGCTATGTGTAATTTCAACCATCTGTGTCACCAACTTGGGGACGCGACGCCAATACCAGACACTACTCAGTAGTCGTCGGCTTCCATAACTAATTCCAATGCCTTTGCTCGGGTCCTTAGATTGGACCCCCCAACATTACTAACAGTAGATGCCAATTGTGGTGGTATCCCGCTGGTACTGATTCCAGCTTCCATGATACAAGATTGTGCTACCACCCTTCTCTCTGAGTTAAGTGAACACAACGACAAATTGGGCCAATCTCATGTGCAGTTACAACTCCAACATCATGTAGACATCATAGCGCATAACTAGATGCACGAGTAATATCAAAAGGAAATTCAGGATCGTCAAGTATTACAGAGGAGGTATGAAACATAAAGTGTGGCACATACAGCTGCCCAGGCCCAATACACTAAGCTCAGTACAATGTTCATCAACCTTCTTAGCATCATGGATATCCTATATGCGCATATTCCCACTACTTCTTCACAAGGGCATGGCATCCCTCTGGGATTTAAACTCTCAACAAAAAAATACCTCATACAACATCTATAATCACATCTCACCACCCTTCACCAACCAATCCATCACATTGATCCAGACACCACGCAATTCCATCAACTGATTAAGTCATCCCAAACCACTCTCCACAATATCCAACATCATGCGGAATCATTCTCCAAAATGATCAATTGTGACTTCGCCCTATGGACCCATCTCTAGACTCCACTGGAAGTATATACAATCACAAATCGGGTTCACGTAGTAGAAGTGAAGGTCGCACAACAAAAGAAATATATGACTTCTTTTCCTCCTAGGGAGTGTGCCATTGTGATGCTAGAAATTGTAGAAAAAATGAAGGAGATCATTGCAGCTCAAGATGAGCAACATAATATGTTAGATATAATCACTTATGCAGCCAATAAGGCCTTGTTATTATTTATGAATCTTTTTTAAGTGCGAATTTTGTCATCCCTCTCATTGACAAAAACAATACAACCAACCTGACAACTTCTCGGGTCACAACAGTTGAAAATGAGGCCATTTTTCAGCTCATACAGGATCTTTAGGGATACATTAATGAGCCCAAGTGCCTCTTTAAGGAATTCGTGCAGGAACTCAGAAGCATTGTCCCTTCCATTGTAACGGTAATTCCATGAAGTTGTTGGCTTAAGGATGAGCCAAGTAATAGTGGTGGGGGTTTGTTGGCACCCAAAGTTTTGGGTTAATCTCTCGCATGTGCACAAACAAAGTTGTGTGCACTCATTCCAAGTTTTGTACGCACCCATTCCAGTTTTTCACGTGCCTAAGCTAAATGCACAAAGGATAAGAAGTGTGTGACATACCGAGTTTTCATAACGCGCATCAAGCCTAAAAGTCTACCAAGTGAGCGTCGGTCTGAGTTTTGAGGTACAACAGAAATGAAGAAACCGCACACCGGAATCAAGAAAGGAATCATTGGGAAATCTTCTCGAATGATTACGGTTAGAAACACAAAGGATCGTGGAGTTGAAAAAAGATAAGATGGCGAGGCAGTTAATATTTCCCTAATTCCATAAGGCTATGTGGACTACAAGCATGTGTTAGAAGTGTGCAAGGTAGTTTGTCAGTAAAACAAGTGGAGCAGAGCAGAAAGAGACAGAGCTCACTAGTAGAGAAACCTATAAAAGGAAGCAACAACATCACAGATAGAGTTAGATGATTAGAGAGTTAGACACTCACATAGAATATTCATTGAATTGTTGTGTGTCAAGCTCACTCTGAGCCTTTTTAATACTATAATGCTTCTGAATATAAGTATGAGTTTTTCATGTGTCTGAAGTCTAAGGAATGCGTAGGGTGCAATATGTTGTAAATCTTGAGAATTATCCAAAGGAGACATGAAACTTTGTGGTTGTTGAATCTAGTTTGTTTTATGTATACTTGTGTTATGGAATGGAAGGAATAATAAAGCTACAACAGTTATGATCTATTATGTGTCATTCATGTGTTATTTGGATATGTGTGTGCATTGTTTTACTTAATGGGAAATAGTAAGTTGAGGTTAATGAAGGGCACAAATGTCATCTTGAATGGATACCTATGTGTTTAATCCTTCATACTTGTCACAAGACCAGATGGTTTATGTGATCCTCATTGCATCTCGAGTGAGACCTTCTTTGTCCTTGGCTAAAGATTAATATATCAATGTTTTGGGGTTTTTGTTGGTCAACTCTAGATGAACCCTGGGTCTAAAATCCTGAGTGTTAAGAAGGATGTGTGCAAGTGTGAAGAAACACCAACAAAGCAATACTCGAAACCAAAATCTCATACACAATACACAAATATATTATTCCCATCAACTAAGCTTATTATTCAAATAACTTCAAATCTTACAAGGGCTCCCATACTTGGGAAAATGAATCGTAGAGAAATACAAAAAACTATAGACAATACCTGCAAACCCTAACAATCTCCTGCACCATTATACGACCTCAGTTATTCACATTTCCCGAGATGTATGTGTCTTTCCTTAAGAAAAATCGCATATACGTGTATGTCTCCACTGAAACCCGTGTACACACACTCAAAGACTATACAACAAACTTCATACAGCATGACCCTACCGCTATAGCTCCAATCTGTTGAAACCCACTTGTGACTACCTTTGTTCTCTCTTCTCTCTGTCCTGATCTCTAGATGGAAGTCCTTCTCCACCTATCCAAAATCTCCTTGAATCATAGTCCTTCGTGATCTAACCTTTGAGAAAAATTCATTTGCTCTCTCAATGTAAGTAAAAGTTGTTCTTTGCTTCTACACTCACGAATGACTCCACACTAGCAAAATTCGTTCTTCTGTTATCTCTGTGTGAAAAACATCTTCCTTCTTCACCTTAGTCTTGCTTTTATAATCTTGAATTATCACCTAACCCTAATCTCCAAAATGATTAACAATTGAGATTACTTCTCACCTCACTTGATATCAATGGCTATTATTTAATTCACTAATGCTAATTTTAAAACTTCCTTAAATAAAATTCAACTCAATAATAAAAGAAATTTATTTTAATAATTATTTTAATTAAAGTAAAATCTCAAGGTAGAAAGCTTTGGATGACTTCCACATATCTAACAGATGGGGTCCTATACCTACCAACATCAATGTGCACATTGTCATTATTTATGTTGATATCTTCATAGGTAATAGTCAACCAAACAAAAAAATATGCATTAATATGCATTGTCTAGCATCAATTTGTTATTTATAGTTTACATGAAATTATAAGGCTAATGTGTTGCATAGAATTACTTGTTGATATATATAGATTATAAGAGCTAATAGTTTAAAATGTCTAGCATCAATTTGTTATTTGTAGTTTACATGAAATTGTAAGGCTAATGTATTGCATAGAATTATTTGTTGATATATATAGATTATAAGAGCTAATAGTTTAAAAAATCCGACATCATATACAAAGTTACAAAACATATACCCATCCTCTATAGTCCAATTGTATGAAAAAATGCATATTTGAACTCAAATTTCATGGAAACTTGTAAAAGGACTGTGACTGCATTCTAATCTGTCCCTACAAACTATTTTCAATACATATCAAAAATATGTATATGAATGTTTATATGGATATTTATATCATTTCCATAGGCATCTAAATTGATCCGAAAAACTGTTAAAATGGTGTTATAACAGATAACCAACATAGCCGAAATTTTATTGTTGGGAAGATGTTTCCAATGATAATATTGCCCATCATTGATATCATGCAAACACTTCATGATAGGATTGAGGAGATCGAGCGGCGCGGGGATTCCAATTACCATCATATACTTCAAGATTAATGCTTGGTGTTCCAGCTGCTGCCTTTGAGATGGAGTGAAAAGAGGCCTAGCTCCATGCTGCTGCCATTGAGATGGTGTGAAAAGAGACCTAGCTCCATGCATTTGATAGTTCATCCTTTCTCCTCCCATTAGCATCTAATGCAGTAATATGTGACTGTTACCAATCAAGCCTGTCATGCATGAAAATACCGGCTGCAGATACCTTGTTCTAGTTCTAGTTGTTTTTGGAAACATTACCAAGATTATTTTAGCAATGTGTACATGTTGTTGTATATAGCATGACAAAGTAGAATTAGAACATGGTTAAATTTTTTTTTGGGAGATTTAAAATTAAGAAAATGAGAGCTTGGAAACAAGTTTTGGAAATAAAAAGCTTTAAATTAAAATGTAAATATTTGTATTTCATTATTACAAATACATAATTTATTTTAAATATTTTCATTATATTTATTTAAAATATCACTATAAAACAAAAACTAAATTACACTAAATAATTTTTTTTTATTAAAAAAACTTAATAATACTCATTTTATAGTTGTGGATATGAAAAACTTTTAATGAGTATATATTTTCCTTCAAACCCAGACTAAACATGAAAGCCCAATAACTCAATACCTTATGCATGGCAAGTATTTGTTCCAATATATTGTTGCTATCAACCAACCATATCATTAACTTTTATTGTATTTTCATATTACAAAAATAGTATTATTTAACTTTTTCAAATGAAAGCAAAAAATAATGATTCAAATTTACAAAGATGTTTGAAATTTATATATGTAAAGTTTAATTTTGAAAAAATATTAAAATTTTACATATGTATTTTCAATTTTGTTTTTCATTTTCTAATGAAATATTTATGAATATTAAAATTTCAATATTGTGTTAAATATATTCAAAATATAATATTCTTAATTATTAGTACAAATTAAATTAGTAATTTGGATATTATAGTTTTTACAATAAGAACAACACTAAAATATCATTGTAATTTAAAATATTTTTTATATCTTTTTAATATATGTTATTATCACTCTCAACTTCAAGTTTAAGTTTAGTGCAAATTTGGAAAAAACTTTTACTCATTCTGAACACTAATATCCACTTTCCCAAAATTCTCACTTCCAAAAACTAATACAAACTATATATGATATGAAAAGATTATATATATATATATATATATATATATATAATAGAATTATTTACATATCTATGATAGATGTTGTATGTGTAATATACACTTTCCCAAAATTTCCACTTCCAAAAACTAATACAAACTATATATAATATGAAAAGATTATATATATATATATAATTATTTACATATCTGTGATAGATGTTGAATATTACACATGCACGATTACAGATGTTTGTATATTACACATGCACGATTATAGATGTTTGTATATTACACATGCATGTCCAGTGTTTATTAATCCCTGGTGAAGGCTGGGACTCTTGCAATCGATTCATCGTTGACATTGTATTACTTAACATTTGCAACGATGAACCCTGCTGAAAGCCAGGACTCTTGCGATCGATTCATCGTTGACATTGTATTACTTAACCTTCATTCATCGTTGACATTGTATTACTTAACCTTCATTCATCGTTGACATTGTATTACTTAATACTTTGCAACGATGAACCCTGTTGAAGGCCTGTATTACTTAATACTTTGCAACGATGAACCCTGTTGAAGGCCAAGACTCTTGCAATCGATTCATACATTGTACTCTTGCAATCGATTCATGTTAAATGTTAAGTTACACACCTCGATGCTTCAAGGTAAAAATAGATATATACTCTCAAATACTTCTTAAAACAATGACTATATTAAAGAAATAAATTATAAAATATTAAATTACACCCCTGGGTGTAATCATTCCTAATACTTCAAATCGATTTTAGTTGAAGAGCAACAAATCACAATTAAACAAACATATCTCTACACAACTTTGGTTAAAAAATCTATAAATCATTTAGTACTCACACACATACCCTAGATGTAACAATCACATACATTGTATTACTTAACCTTTTTTTATAGTACTCTCACACACATACCCTAGATGTAACAATCACATACATTGTATTACTTAACCTTTGACTTGAAAATATTTTTTCATTCTCCAATCTTACATTGTGTTACTTAACCTTTGACTTGAAAATATTTTTTCATTCTCCAATGTTGTACATATGTACAATGTTGTACATAGTAAAAACAAAATAATTATTTTTTTAATTATATTTAAATTACTTTTATAATGAATGCTATTGGCTCACACATTGTACAATGTTGTACATAGTAAAAACAAAATAATTATTTTTTTAATTATATTTAAATTACTTTTATAATGAATGCTATTGGCTCACACATTGAGGTCTTATTGTCGAATGCTATTGGCTCACACATTGAGGTCTTATTGTCGAGAGAATGTATTTTTTTCGAGAGAATGTATTTTTTTCATTCTTAAAGTCTATAACCTAAAGTCTTAGATAGTCATTGTTGCTTTGTAGCAGCTCTCTAAAAATGTAATTTTAATTCTTAACCTATATAACCTAAGTTTTGATATCGAGTTATAACTTTAGTTCATGTCTATTCAGTGCTTTAAATTTACTTCTTTGTCACTGCTTTAAATTTACTTCTTTGATTTATGGCAGTGGTTTAAATATGCATTAATTTTATGCCGGTGGTTTAAATATGCATTAATGCACCTAGCACTCTGGCATGATATGGTCGAGATAGTATTCACCGATCAATGCATTAATACACCAATTTCTCTGCACCGCCTCACCTCACCGCATTTTCTTTGCACAGCATCACTTCACCATCAGCTCAACACATTTAATCTTCATTGCATTCCTATCTCCTCGAAGGAAAGAACTCCCCTACTCCTACTCCTACTCGCTGCTAGGGACCCGCTTCTGCTGCTAGGGATGAATTCCAACCTAACCTGACAGGGATAGAAACGTTTGTTCTTGAAGGAGATGGGAGATGGGATAGAAAGTTGGTTCTTGAAGACGCCACCTCAAATGAAAGGGTATTGGGGACAATAGAAATGAGCTTGCCCATCTGATATGAAGGAAGGTTTGTCGTTAGAAATATGGAACTGTAACAGAAGTGGTGCAATTGCAGGTATGCAACCTTATCATTTATAAAATGGTAAAAAAAAAAATGAATGGTAAAAAAAATGAGAATAATGATAAAAAAAAAGAGATTTAGATGCTATCATATATACCTGTCTTCATTCAATATACCAAGAATGTATTTTATTCTCCATATACCAAATGTTCTCTCTTGCTGCAATCATGTAAACATGTTAACAAGAACAACATAGATGATTCGAAAGAAAATCCAGCATGCACTACTTATGCTCTTTAATCTGCTAAAATACTTGATTGTATTGTCCATGAATTATTCTCTGAAACAAAAGAACCAAAAACACTCCAATTTCTTTGCCACCGGACAACTATTACTAATCTCTTTAGACATGATGTATAGAGCCCAAAAGGAGTGCATCTTAAAAGGATTTGTACATAATATAATCTCACATTCTCAAGCAATAACTGGTTAGAAGTGAACCTATTCATGTTACCATGCTTTAGATCCCTGTGTCTAATCCCACGACATGTAGACATGTGTATAATCCCACTGGATGGTAGACTGTCCATTGCTTGTGTAATGTCAAGTGCAAAACTTATTGCAACATCAAGATCAATTCGATTGGGGCGTAAACTCATCATGTACTTCCGAAGTGACATGCCTGGAAGCAGTTCGGTAACTATTTCCTTGATTGGATCTTTGCATGCTCCAATGAACCACCATGCTAAGAAAGACTCCTAAAATCCAATGAAAAGATTAGGGAGGGCAATGAATTAAAAGATGCTCAAATGTAGCTATCCTATTTTTTCCTGAACATACAGAAGCTCAGACCAATGTTGGAAAGCAATCAGAGTTGTGAGTAGATCTGAAATCAAGAAAAGTGAAGATCAATTTGAAATAAACCCCCAATATGTTATGGGATTTGGATGAACTTCTAATCACTAGAAGACATATTCTCAATACAACTGAACTTTTCCATTTGAAACAAAGCAATAGACTACATCAAAGAAAATAAGGACTATTCACTGAACAAAAAATAAGTACCTTAACAAGGTTCTTATGCTGTACTCTAGACATCATAGCAACTTCTCTTGCAAATCATGTCTCTAGTCTTCTTTCTTTTTCTTAAGGAGTCTCGCCCCTCTGAAGTATTTTGCAAATCGTGTCTCCAGTCTTCTTGCTTTTTCTTCAGGAGTCTCACCCCTCTGAAGTATTTTGACAGCAACACTCTCACCCTGGTACCTATCAGGCACAACAATGTGGGTCAGCAAAAGTCTACTCTTTTAACCAAAGGCAATAATCTAGATAGGTGTTTAGTATAACATGTTTAGCAATATAGCATGCAACCTTAAGACCCAGTCCAAATGTAGAAACATTGAAGGCATTCTAATATGTCAAGCTTGAGACATCCTGATATATATGTAGGAGGGTATATGGAGCTACTTATTTTCTGTCTTTTGTTTTTGAACTGCAAATGGAGTCGTCCATAACCCTCACCATGCCGAACTGAGTAAGGGAAGAGTCGGTGGCGGGAGCAGACGCCACGCCCACAGCCGTCATATTTGTGCCCTCCAGTAAGTCGTGGAAATAGAAATGCAGGTGGCTTATCCTCCCCAGCCCTAATTTCGGTTTTGCCTCTACCTCTGCTATGTGAAGGCAAGCCAACAACAGTACAATGATCAATGTAATAGTTGTTGTCAAATAACCCATGTTGGCCATCTCTCAGAATAGAATGCCTGAATGCAGAGAAGGAGAGAAGAAATGCATATGGTGATGCAAGGCTAGCCCCACTTTTATAATGCAGATGCCCGTGATGAACACGCTTACTTTGTGCCACACTGCTGAATTTTTATTGTTATTTTGTTTTCGGTGGCCACGGCCTTCTAGTGTTTTTGTTGTCGGTACGGGTACCCGTCCCATAACCTGCACTGGCCCATTCGAGCAAGCAGTAGGCCTGCAGCCATCCATTATTTAGGTGGTAGATACAGAGCAGAGAATCGAGCCTTCAATAAGTTAATAGTTCAACTACAGGAAGGAATGCACCTAATCTCGAGACCAGGTTGTAGAAACCATGGACAACGGGGTTAGGTGCAAGGTACGTACGGTAGGTACAGCAGCCAGAGAACCGGGCGGAATGGCATGTCATCGATGGCATGAAACAACCCATTCTTGCTTCCCCACGCACTTCCGAATGATGAAAGTAAGTTCCTGGCTCTCAGCACTTCCGAATGATGAAAGTAAGTTCCTCGCTCTTAGACCTTCTGTCTGCATTTCCAAAGTCTAATAAATTATGTTGAGAGTAACTGGATCAATCACCTGAGTGATTTGCGTACTTGGACTCGAGATTTGCTAGAGGTTATGTTGATGATTTGGCTTGCAAAATAGCTGGATGAAAATAGGCTGAGAATCGAACCGGCTTCCCTGTAGTTGCTATGCCCCTCTCCTCCTTACTAAGGTCGCTGCTACTGGCTGTCCATCTGGCTTGGCATGGTTGCCATGCGATTGCCATTTGTCTTGGCACTTGCATGTTTGACATTTGTGCCATGCCAGTTATCCATCTGGCTTGGTCTCATCTTTGGACGAGATCTCTCACCCGCCTCACACTTATGATTTTGGTTTTTTGCTTTTTAATTATAATATATTCAAATCATTTTTACTAATAAAAACTTACCGGAATCCGCGTTCTTTTATGATCTCATTGATCCCAGAGTTTCATTTGCTTTTATTATTTTTCACAGTTCTGGCTCAATAATTTGGAATGATGAGACGAGGGCCTTCAGTCCTCAAGGATTCCTAGTACTGTCGTTAGAATTTTTGCTGGAGGAAGTGGAGATTCTGATAGATTTTGCTAAAGTTGTTCTGCTCTAATTTTCTGAAGTTGAAGAGCAGAGGAGGTTTTGATATTGGTTTAGTTGGTGTGTGGATGGATATTTCCTGAATTGTTGCACAGATTCAGAGGTTGATAGAAAGTTGTGTTTGACAATCATCGATATCCTCAAGAATGTGGAACAATGAGGATGGAATGTGCCTCTAATCTGTTCAGATGCGTTCCTTTTCT
>ML785933.1:577939-591972 GCA_009831015.1 Picea engelmannii
TGACAGACATACACAGGGAATATATTAATTGCTGTCAATCCTTTCAGAAGACTTCCACACTTGTATAATACCCACATGATGGAACAATATAAGGGTGCAGCTTTTGGAGAGCTAAGCCCTCATCTTTTTGCAGTGGCAGATGCTTGTTACACGTACTATCATGAATCTTGTAGTGTTTGAATTTGTTCATTTTGCTGGAAAAAATCCACCTAGACAGTATCTTTAATGGATAAACCCTTTGTTTTGCATAAAATACGAAATGAATTTGACCTATTGGTTAGAGGGTATTATTGCCTATTAGTAATCAAAACATGAAAATGATAGCACAGGTTCTAAAGCTAAACGTGGACATGCCTGGCAGTGGGGAAGCAGTGGGGAAACCTGAGCCTTAACCTCCCTTAAGGAGGCCAACCTTACATCAAGTCTAATTTTTTGCATACAGGGCCATGGTCGCTGAGGGGAAAAGCCAGTCAATCCTAGTCAGCGGAGAAAGTGGAGTGGGAAAAACAAAAACAACGACAATGCTTATGCGTTTCCTTGCATTTATGAGTGGTCGATCAGGAACAGAGGGAAGAATTGTGGAGCAACAAGTCCTGGAAGTAAGAAACAACTGCATTCTTTGTGATACATATGATTGTAAGTAATGCTTCTCCATAGCTTATGGTGTACTTGTTACTGTATTACTAAAATAATGTTTTTGATTATGTTTGCAGTCAAATCCCGTTCTTGAAGCTTTTGGTAACTCAAAAACCGTCAAAAACAACAATTCTAGTTAAGTCATAGAAGCGTAACTATGCTTTAATTTGTAACTATCCAATTGAAGTAAGCTCAACAAAATGAATTGAGGGATGGCAGTGAAACACGTAGTGCTTATATGTTCTCATGTGATAGAAGAGCATCTGTGATGCAGTCATTTTGGCAAATTTGTTGAGCTCCAGTTTGACAAGAATGGAAAGATATCAGGAGCTGTTGTGAGGACCTACCTTCTAGAAAGGTCTCGTGTTTGTCAGGTCTCTGATCCAGAGAGAAATTATCATTGTTTCTACATGCTTTGTGCTGCACCACCAGAGGTACATCTATTCATTATGCCTAATAAATGTCAAGGGGAATTCTAACAAAATTGATGAAGCTCATTTCAATGCAGTATTTTCTTTCTGAATCGGTCGATAATAATCTGCAAGACTTTCATGCCAGCAATATCAGATTCATGAATATTACCAATCTGGCTCCTTATTTACAGGATGTTGCTAAATACAAGTTGGGAGATCCTAGTACATTTCATTATCTTAACCAGACTAACTACTATAAAGTGAGCACTATAGACGATGCTAGAGAGTATCTCGAGACAAGAAATGCCATGGATGTGGTTGGAATTAGTCCATAAGAACATGTATTCTTGGCAACTGGAGTCATCTGCACCTTATGACAATTTATGTGCACAACAATAGTAGTCTGTTCATAAATGCAATTGATGATATACAGCAGCATAATCATGCCATGTATTCAAATATATAGAAAGTGACGACTTTAATGATTGGATCTGCAGGAAGAGATATTTTGAGTAGTAGCAGTTATTCGCCATCTTGGTAATGTTGAGTTTGTCAAAGGGAAGGAGCAAGACTCTTCTCAACCAAAACATGCTAAATTTATTTTCCATCTTCAAACAGCAGTTGAACTTCTCATGTAAGCTACAAATGTAACACACATACACAATAATTTAGTGGTTTCTCATGTTTATACTTCTTTTATTGGCGAACTGGATCACTTTGTTAAAACTTAAAACACATTAAATTCGATCTCGGGTGTGATGTCAAGGGCCTTGAAGACTCTCTTTGTAAACGTGTTATTGTTACACGTGATGGAAACATAATAAAATTGCTTGATCCCATTGCTGCAACTCTCAACCGAGATGCTTTGACAAAAACGATATACTCACGGTTATTTGATTGGTAAAGATTAGTTGCAAAAGTCTGAACTGGAGTAATTTGTTTTTTTTATTAGCAAATCAAATGTAGCTTTAGCTTCTATGAAAACATCTCCTAATCCATAATATTTACAGGCTGGTAGATAAAATCAATATTTCAATTGGTCAGGATCCCAATTCAGCACATTTTATTGGAGTTCTTGATATTTATGGATTTGAATGTTCCAAGGTCAACATGTATATTTCCATCATATGCAACCTCTAGGAGTAATTTTAGCAAATGTTAAAGGCTATTTGACTCAAGTACTTCATTTGAAGCTTTGAGAGAACAGTAGATAGCTTTATGAAGGTATATAGGAGTTCTCAAATACTGATCTAAAACTATGGCTCTTGAGTCTTAGAACTCCTTGTGTTTCAAACTTCAGAGTGTTTATATGCAAATATAATAAATGTTCTCATCAATATCCCCAAATTATTTGGGGAAAAGATCCTGTTGATTAAATAATAAAATGCAAAAATATTGAAACTTGCAGATCTTGAGGTCAGCATTCCTTATAACTTATTTTCTCATATTTTTCTTTCTTTCATGGCAGTTTTGAAAAAATGTGTATTAATCTTACAAATGAGAAGCTACAGCAACATTTCAATCAGGTTTGGAAACACCCTTACATGCTTGAGCTATGTTGGGAGTGAATCTACTTTCCTTTTTCTTCTATCTATATTTATAGTGGACATTCTCCAGTTCCCTACAGTTCAATGATGTTTCATTTCTGTAGGGACAATTGATACATGTGATGCAGCATGTCTTTAAGATGGAGCGGGAAGGATATATAAGGGAAGGTATCAATTGGAGTAGCATAGACGTTGTGGATAATCAAGACGTGTTGGATCTTATAGAGAAGGTTTCCACTGTTTCTCCTTATATTCTTTGTTGTTATGCTAAAATTGAATTGCCTTTATAAATGCTCTGCATTAAAAGAGGCAATAAAGAGTTTATATATTGACCATGACAATGGGTCCTTTAGATACAAAGTCAAGTGTATAGTTCCTTTATACTGCAACGAGGAAATTTGGGTGCATATTCTGGTCTTCTTTCGACATTTTGTTTTATATTCTTTGGAAATTGAAGTGGATATCTGCCTTGATCGACTTAATCAAGGAGTTGTGCATGGTTTTGCATAAATCTGGGGAATCATTGCATTGCTGGATGAAGCTTGGTATGATTGTATTATTTCTTTCTTTAATCTTTTGATCTCACTTAAGAGGAATTTATTTCATTAATTCTTTGACACAATTACAATCACTTCTTTAGTTATTTGGAGTTGATGTTAAACACTTCTCGAGAAAAAATATAGGATAGGTCGTCCCTTCCAAAGAGATAAAGAAATCCATTACATAGTCTGGCCAGTTGATCGAGTAAAATGAACAAAGCTGCTTCTACAGAACATAGGTAACTTTTATAATGTGGCTGCGTAAGTATAAATCATGCACTGCTAAAATAAAAAATTGATTTCCACGGCATCATATTAATCCACTATCATATCAACACTCTTTACTTCACAAAGCACTACACGGTGTGCCTAATCACCGCCATTCTTTTCCATGTGGTGACATGTGTGCCTAGTCACTGCCAATCTTTACCTATTACTAACTTGACCTATCACTGACTTTGCTAACTACTACTCCTATGACTGGTTCAATTTCGGTAGACGTCTCAGTACATATGTTGCAAGTAGACAAAGTCTTTTACACCATGGGTGATTCTTTTTCTTACATGTTAGATCCATCAATTCCTTGTAACCCTAGCTAATTTCCAATAGGTCGATCTATGTACTAATCAATTTTGCAAATGTCCAAGTGTTTGAATTCCATCCCTCGCTCGGTAGGGACTGAGCTGCCATGCAGCACTTGTTTTTAATAGGATTATTTGCATATACTGTTGAAATATTGGTTGTTGTCATTGATGTCAACCCTAGTCTTGGGTTTTTGACCGCAAGATTGATGAAGGTATTTGGACATGAAGGAAAATGCACACGCAGATACAACACCTATGGATGGATAGTATACATCATGTTGTTTCCGGTGGTATGTGGCACGTCACGTGGATATTCATGGTTGAGGAGAAATGAATTTTTGAAGATGACAAAGTGAATTGAAGAAGGAAGTACATGTAGGCCCTGAAGATAATTAAAGAAAAGAATTACAAAATAAGAAAATGTCAGGGCGGCCCTAATGTTAAAAGAAAGTGACATAAATGGTATAAATAAACATCATTATACATTCATTTGATACAATTCGAATTTCAGAGGAAATAAGAAGAAAAGAAGACCGGATTTCAAGGGAGGATGAAGTCTTTTGGTGATGTGTTCTAAGGTATGTTATTTTCAGGTCATTTTACCATTTTTGCTATAACTTTTTTTCTAGAACGATTCATATGGTGAAATCACTATGGTATTGAGAAGACATATCAAGGTACTTCTGGTAAAAATTTCAGCTCTTGATTCGCTATAATTACGGAGATACACTCTGTGGAAGATAGGGTTTGTGACCGGTTCTAAAGCTTGTGACCGGTTCTAAAGCTAGTCAATAAACAGGTGTTCTGGGTAAAACAGTCATAACTTCTTCATCTATAATCCAAATGAAGTGGGAAAAATTTCATTGGAAAGAGTACGAATTGTAGTTTCTTGTGTGAGAGTTTCAGAATCAGACGTTAATTATTGAGCGCGGGGCATTCTGTGCAAGTTCACTCTCCTGAATAGACCATAATTGAATAAAGTCTATCATTCTTTCTATAACCTCTTTTTGGGGAGGATTCAAGGAGTGAAAATTAGAGGAGTTTCAGATAATACATTGAGTAATATTATTTATAGGATCAGAGTACTCCAAGAATTGAAGAATTGCAGAAATTGAAGAAGTCTTGGGAAGCATTATCAGGTTCTATGTAATGATTGGTTGATGGTGATGATTTAATGTAAAGTTTTATTATCTTTCATATATTCTTGGGTGGAAGGGAGGGGCAAGGATGGAGAGTTCAAATCTCTCTTGATATTTGAGGATTGTATCTTCCTCTTGGAGGTTTATTCCTCCCTTTACATTTGGAAGTTGTAGCTACCTTTGGAAGTCATTACTTCCCTTGAACAAAAACTATTGATTATTTCTTATATATTGTGGATGGTGTATTGTGGTGTATTGGTGTAACTCTTATACTATTGTTCATTGCTCATTGAATATAATTGAACGATTTAAGTATAAGTTGAAAAAAGTTTTTAAATTGTACTTGATATTGATTCACCCCCCTCTCAGTATCAACATATACAATATTTTCATATCTCTGATAGATGTTGTATATTATACATGTATGTCCAGTGTTATTTATAAAAATATATTAACTCAATTCTAAGTGAATGGATCGGCGGTGGGTCATACCACCCAATCCAATTCAAAACTTACACATTAATCCATTATTGATTTTTACACTCTGAAGTCTTATTATTAGTTAAGTAAAAGAATGTTTAGTAATCAAATTTTGAAATTTTCTTTATACCATGTAGATATGGATAGAATACGAAGGATAAGTAGGATTGTTATAGGTGGAGATGCACATCGTTCACTACAACCTACACCTCTATATTCTCCAGTGAGGGGAAAAGAACATGTTTAGGAATAGGGACATGTATCTACATAAGAGATAATGACCATGATACACTCATTTCAAAGAATGTTCGGTGCATTAATTAATAGAGTAGAAAGGGAAGAGGGAGGAGTATCTACACATGTTGAAGGATCACAAAATCCTCCAAGAAATCATATGCATAGAGAGTTCTAGAAAGTAAAATTCCCAAGGTTTTAGAGACAGTTAAGTTTGGCTTAAAAACATGGAAATGTGCTTTAATTCAAGGGATTATGCTTCCATCCTCAAAGTACAAATGGGAATATTCCAAATAAAGGGAAGTTATTTATTGTGGTGGAAGAATCTATTGCCACAAGTATGGATGGACTTGTTTGAAGTTTCCTGAAGTTTAATTGAGGAGGGTTTTATAGAATGATGTCTTTCTAAAGAATTTATTGAAAGATAAATGAATGAATTTAACTCACTAAGATAGGGTAAAAGATCATTGGTTAAGTATGAGGCTACCTACATGGAACTATTGAGATATGCACCACCTTAGAATATTGAAGATTTGATAGTCAACAAGTGTGTACATGGAATAAATTATAATATTAGATATAAGGTGAGGATATCAATGCCCTGTACCTTACATGAGGTATTTCAAAGGGATATCATAGTCGAGCAGGAACTTGCGAGTGGTGGTTCGTTTATACCATTGAGTCCTTGAGGGTCAAGGGGACAGAGGCTGACACCATAGTCAATTGGGACATTAAGACTTGTAGTAGTATGCAAGGATGTGTCGAGGTGACCAATTATCACTGATAGTTGATACAAAACTAGATACCACCATACTAGCCACTAATATAGTAGACTCGACTAATGAAACAGACTCAAATGATATAGTAAAGTAGTAGACCCATTTTCTTAGTTGGGTTGTCAAAGTCAACCTCCTCAAAGAGGGTTTTGGATATGTGGAATACCACATTTTCAAAGAGAGTGTCCTTGAGTACAATACAAAGTAAATGCAGTAGAGAGTAGAGTTAGACAACAATTGTTGATCTATGTAAAGCCATAGGATTCATGCAGTAGTGAACGACCACCAAGCCGAACATCAATCCATAGTGTTGGAGACATTAGTTAATATTAATGACCTTAGTTTTTAAATATTAATAGATCCAAGTGAAAATGAAATTTGTATTTCTCATACTGCATTGTCTAAATTAAATATAAAAGGAGTTGATCAAGTAAATTTTAATAAAGTAGAAATGGCTTATGAAGTAGGATGTTTAGTTAAATACTATGAAATTAATCTAGATGTGTGTAATTCTTAGGCATCCTTATATTCAACTATTTTATGATCTTATGATATAGTAATAGGAACGGATTGGTTAGAGAACCATGAAGAAAAATTGCATTGTAAGAATAAGAAGTTTTATTTTGTAAATGAAGCAGGGGATAAAAGAACTTTAGTGGGGAAGAAGAGAGGAATGTCACTAAGGTTCATTTAAGCATTACAACTTAAGAGAATTATAAGAGAAAGATGTAAATTATTTGATGTAAACAAACCTTTTGGAGCTTTCCTTCATCCAACTCCCTATAAAACTTTTCAAATGTCAATCAACTTAGCCATCCCACTGCATGTTTTTCCACCATTTCTCATGTCATTGACGGTTGGCATGAATTTGTAGGCTCAATGTATATGCATTTAAGATTTCCTTATCCCTTTGTAGGTCATGAATACCTCTTAAGGTGGCAACTTTTTTTTTTTAAGTGGAATTCTTTATAAATAAGATTAGCACCTTCTACTTTTGGAAGACCTTGGGACTATAACAATGATCTTTTGTGTCGACTGTGTTTTTGCTTTTGCGGTATTTTCCAAAGTTTAACATTGTTTCGAACTATTATTTTTTTTTCTTCTGTTGTGAAAGGTCCTTCAATTGAACATCTTATTGTAGAGGTGGCAACCAGAATTTAATAGGTAATTTAATTATGTGTGTTTAGTAGATGGTTGAAACAAGTGCATGTACAAGTATCAAAGTTGTGATATCGTCTCGATTTTTGAAGCTTTCTACTATGTCAGTGCGCAATTGGGAACATTTAAAGTTGTGGGCAAGACGATTTGTTTTCATTTTTATTGATTTTTTTTTATGTTTGTAAATATTTTTAATATATATAATAAAATATGCATATATATTTATTATATTATATTATATATAGATTGATTTTAATATATATATATATATATATATATATATATATATATATTACTCACTTTTGATCCTTCATTAAATTTAGTAAGTTTCATAAATTTTGAAGGGAATTTTGTGTATTGTATGAAATAATTTTGTGCGAGATCTTTAATTGATTACAACTAGTTTTAATTGAATTTATTGAAATAACATTGCAACAATGAATGGAATAAATTGCACTGTGATTCTATATATGGTATGTGGTGATGCTAAATTGAACATCATTCTTTTTCTATTTGATCATGATATAGTCTTCTATAAGATAGAAAGACGAGGTTATTCCCAAGTTGCAAGTGTTGTGACCAATGACTTGCAAAACTTCCGATTTTAGGCTTCTACAATGTCATAGTGTAAGAAATCTTGTGCATCTAGTATCTTTACTTTAACTAGTGGGATGCCATATTAATTTATGTATCTTAAACAAGTGCAATCAATTTCTATGGTTGTTGTTTGATAGTGTATTCCTCATTCATAATGCAGTGACTTATGCTTTGTGGCTCAAACTGTGGAGTGAAATATTTTTTTCCATATTGTATATGCCAAATAGAATTGGAACCAGATTATTATTTTTCTTTTTTACAAGCAAGTTAAGTTTGCCAAGGGCTATTTCATAAAGTACCTAGGGTGCAAAAGGTGAATAGAAAAAAAAAAATGCATGAGGATTTATCATGCTCTGTTGTTTTCAAGACTTAAACACCCTTAGAGATCAACAATATTGATTGAACATTATCCACTACACCAACACTTCCCTATACATCGTCTTCTTTTCCATTATTCTCGTTTAAAAAAGAATTTTTCCTATTAAGTTGGAAAATTGATTTTTCCTATTAAGTTGGAAATTTGATAATTCCTCTTCTTTTGCATTATCTTTCATCTCTTCAATCCTCTTCAAGTTGTCTTTTTTGAGATTTTGATATGTTAGTGTCAATTTCAAGGTTGTTCACAAGCATCATCTATTGTGCGGGAAACTCTACACCATTTTTTTGTCGCAAAACCTACTCACACTTTACGTTGTTTCCTTCACATCCTAACCTCACATTGCTTCTAACACATCCTAACCTCCACACATTTTACACTGCTTCTAGTGCATCCTAACCTCTGCACACTTATTTTTACCAAGTTTTATGCTAAATGTTTTTAGTTGTATTTACAAATTTTTATGTTAGATGTGATCTCTTCTCCACAGAAATTTATTTCCTCAGCACACTTTTTTCACTGACTTTTGTGTGCGAAGCTCTGAACACTTTGTCATTGTCCTATTTTTCCCCTCGCTCTAATCTTAATATTATTTTTCAAATGCATAGTCAACCACTTTGTCAAATAGAAATCAACTGCAAACACAAAGCATCAAGTTAGTCATAGACCATGACAGGGAGCATCAACTATTTTTCAGATTAAACTCTATACCCTATATTTCAAAGTTATTTCAAATACTTTATATTTCAGATTTATTTCTGACTTTTGTGATTGTTACTGGACAATGAAAAATGTAAATGGTTTAATTGTAAAATTAAATATTTATATTTATATAGAAAAACAAGGGTATTATCTTGTACAATAGATTTCAAAGCTTACAAATTTTAAATATATAAACAAATTTTAATTTAGTAAAAGACAATATATGTAAGATGGTTTCAGAATTTATACTTTTATACTTGGTCATAGATAAACTTGAGGAACATTGGGATAAATAAAATTGTATACTTAGTCTACCCACTTTGCTTCCCACAATTCTAACCTGCGTACACTTTACATTGTTTCCTGCACATCCTAACTTTCTCACGCTTCACATTGCTTCTCACACAACCTAAATGTCATCTCTTGTGGAGAGAACTCTACACACTTTGCTTCTAGCACATGCTAATCTCCAAACAGTTTACATTGTTTCTTGTCCATCCTAACCTCCAAACACTTTACATTACTTCCGGCACATGCTAACCTCAGCATTGAACACTTTACCTATTTAGTAAGTTTTACTCCATATTGAACACTTTACTTTTTTGCTTATTTTTACAAAGTTTTATGCTAAATGTTTTTGAATTCTCTTTTCACAAAAACAATTCATTACCTAAGAATTTAGTTATATTAAATTTCAGTATTCATCATATATTTTTCAACTAACTCTGTAGACACTAAGTTTCCATGCAGCCCCGTTTTTCTATATCTTATTGGATATAGATCAAAAGCATTTTAACATTTTATGGATAATTGAAACTTATTGATCTTTTTATTCTGTTCACATGTTTTGGGTTCTCCTCTTTCGCTCTTTGTTATTTTCTCTCATGCGAGCAGTCGCTACGCTTGCATAAGACCACACTTTGAGCCTCGCTATGCACAGTTCTTTCTTTTCAAAGACTATATCGTCGAAGAGCACNAAAAAAAAAAAAAAAAAGTAGAAAATCAACTATTTTTTTCTGGGAGGGGTGACTAAAATGAAATAGGATGGACAATATCAAAATGCCAGATAAGTTTTATACCCTCTCTGACCCTGTTGTTATGTGCGCTATGCTAATGTTATAATGTTATCGGACTAAGTCTTATTTTATGCTATCTGTAAACTTTCTTTGTATGTACAATGTTACCTTTTTGGGTTTTTTTTGGTTAATGTGGTTTGCATTAGATTTTATATATATATCTATTACATAAGAGAGTATTGTACTCTATGTAAAATTAATAGATGTTTTGTTTGAGGTCATTTAGGGTATTAAGTAAGGAATAATAATTTATTTTTAAGGTTATTAAAGTCTAAGAAAGTATGCATACTCTATCTCAACTGTGATCTTCAAAGAGGAAACATATGTTCTTAACGATTAAGCTCACTCAAATGTGGCAAACAAATTTTGATATAAAAATATTTAAATTAAGTTTTATTGTTTAGACATAAGAATTTTTATGATTTATATAATATAATTCTTATTACACTGTTAAATGATATATAGCTATAAAAAAAAATATTTAGAGGAAGATATATTTTTCATGGAAAGGTTTTAATTAAAAAGAAATTTTAATTAATTTAAATGCATGGAATGTTTATGGCTTCTATACTATAATATAAGCCTTATTGCACTGTTAAATGGTACACAGCTATTAAAAATTTTATTTTTAGGAAGATATATTTTTCATAAAAAAAAGAAATTAAAGTTAGTTTAAATTGATTTTAATCTTAAATTAAGTTTGAGATTTTTATAATATTTGATTATTTAAAATTAAAACTAAATTTTAATTAATTTTAATTAAAATTTAATGTATATATAATAAATTGTGCTTTTTCCCATAATAAAATATAAAGGGTGGGACTTTCCTTTTATCATAAGCATACAAGTTACCGGAACTCCTTTGTTATATGTATGTGACTTTCCTTTTATCATAAGCATACAAGTTACCGGAATTTATTTGTTATATGTATGTGAGTAATTATTATTTAACTTACTTTTTCTTATGATTGATATATGTATTTTTTTCCTAATTAAAGTTTAAAAAGTATATAATTCAAATTTTTTTTTTATATAAAATATTATTTTTTTTAAGTTAAAAATATATTTTTTAAAGTTATAATTAACTTAGCATAATTTTTAAGACATTTTCAAAATTTTGTGAACAGTTATATTAAACTTATTTGTTTAAAAATCAAAAACATTTTGTGACATTTTATTTTTCTAAATTTAATAGGACTTAACTACCCCATGTGCTTAATGTTATTATGGCTTTGGAGATGCATTTTGTTTTAGAAATCATGGCCCATGTTTACGATTTAGGAAAGGCAATCCATCCTCGTCAAGAGAGAGTAAGACTTGGTTTACCCTCTCTTTCTTATCCTGACGATGGTGCATCAGTATAGCACATTTGAAACCCGGCCCATAATTTCTATAACACAGAAAATCCAAAAAAAAACATTACACAATGTGAAAGATAAAAAAAAATTGTTCATAATTATGAATTCTCCTTAACCTTTCAGAATCCGACGATTTAAACTCCAATTTGTATTACAAGAAGCTTGCCAGTACCAAGACTACAGCCAAATCGGGCCAGCTCAAGTGTGCTATGGGCCATATTTTAGATGCGCAGAGCTGGGCAGAGATCAGTAAGGATAATGTTTTGTACATCGTTGAGAACATCAACCGTTGCAGGTAAATTTGGAATTATCTGAGTGAAATGTTTTTGAAATCAAGGTTTGGTGGTTAGTTTGAATGATTGAGTCTATTCAAGTATTTGAAATCAAGATTTGGTGGTTAGCTTGAATGATTGAGTGTATTGAAGTTTGATTAATTAATACTGAGGATTTGGTAAATATGAAAAAATAATTAATTTGTAAAAATGTGATATATTTGTGTTTGTTGGGTAAATATGAAAAAATAATTAATTTGTAAAAATGTGATATATTTGTGTTTGTTGGTTGTACTAACTGAGACCAAAATGAACTATGTAAACAGAACCACCAAGGAATTCAGATAAACTATATTTGGAGAAATCCTTGAAACTTTCATATACCAAGTAGAAACATTTGTATGGAGATGAGGTTTAACAACGTAATTGTAATAATTAGAATTGTGAAAGAAAATAGTTTACAAGATTCAACTCATTTTAATATTTTTATAAAAACATTTATATTTTTGAATAACAGGATTCCATGATTTAGGAATTATTTTGCATTCTCTTGTTTTATATTAGTTTTTAAGGGATTATAAGGATTACAGAGTTTGTATTGAGCATTATTATTGAGTTTGCATTTATAGCTATGTTATTTCTCTTATTTTATACTATTTTATACGGTTAATATGTTGCCCAAGATTAGTTGTTGATTGAACCTGTAATCTCCTAAAAAGAAACATATATTATTAATCATTAGACCCATTGTTACACATTATTTTGGTCACTCTGGTGATGTCTCTATAGTTATGTGTTCAGACGCTCATAAGGACCTTTTGCCTAAGAAAAGTAATTGTTGTCTTCCTCTACAAAACATATTTTTATAATGAGTTTGCAGGCTGCATATGTTGCAGGGTGCGAAAACCCTGATTCTTGCAGGTTGCTCTATACCTGGATTGCGAGGGGTTCGCAGTTTGCTCTATAGACAGGGTGCGAACATGCTTCAAAGCTAAAAAAAGAAAAAAAAAAAGGTTACGAAGATTCTAGAAGAGGATTTTCTAGAAAATGAGTTGGCATTCGCATGGTTGGCATCCTATTGACTCCTCAGATTTAGTGGGATCATCCTCATCCCTCTAACCATCTCTCATTCTCCTATATAATGAAAGGTTTCTCAAGAAAGAGGTTAAGAAAAATTGAATAAAGAATTGATGAAAGAATAGGTTCAGAATTGTGTGAAGAATCATGTTTAAATTGGTGTTTGAGGCCTCCATTTGTCCATCAAGCCATAGTGGATCTTCTTTATGCAAGTTTGGAGCAAGTGTGTGTGTTGGAACAAAGGACCACCAAAAGAGAGATAGCAACATCAAGACAATCTGGTTGTATCTTCTACTTTCATTTAATATAATACAGTGGCATGTGCCTTTCCCATAAAATCGCTCTTATTTTATTACATGACTCATTGATCACATGTTTAAGTCTTCATTGAATGTATTATTATTGCTTTCACTTTGGTCGATTTGTGTTGTTGTAGATCTAACATTACAAGGCCGTCAAAGCGAAGCCGGGACAACAAAGACATAAGGAAGCGATATCTAAAGGTATGTCACTTATTCCTTCTTTGATGACAAATTCAATGATAGTAACTTAGACAAAGCGTCATGTCATGTCCTGTTTTGTTCTAGATCCAGGTGGATCTAGAGAGATCAATGAGTATCTCCGCATATACCGATTTATCCTATAACACTCACTCAAACTATATATATAATTATAATTGTGATTTTACAATAATAACAAAAAGTTTACCATATAAAATTGTTGTTACATATAGATAAAGTTAAATCACTAAATAAATTATTATTGTGAATATAACAATAGTAAGATAAGTGATTGTGGGTGTACACATTAATAATTAATAAAATTGTTTAGGATAACATATTGCAAACCCTGTGTTTATGTTTATACATATGCATAAATGTATATGTATAGAATAATGTTATCCCATTCTTAAGTCAAGAATGAAGCAATACTTCAAACAAAAGAAATGGTAGTGAAGAATATGAGAAGAAAGTAATATATTTAACCATATCAAGTATTACATATCATTATGCTTAAATCATTGAAATTTTTGAATTATTTATCATTATGTTTAAATTATTGAAATTCT